>QFDT01001299.1:0-29940 GCA_003315915.1 Macrolepiota dolichaula
ACATACGAGGACAGATTCAACCTTTACAAGATCGAGCAGGAACTCGGAACAGAGATTCAGCCTATTCCCCAGATTATTGATCGTGGACTGTACGTGGCGCCGAATGCCAACGAAGATGAGCATCAGAAGCCACAGCCCCAACAACAGCAGCAACAGCAACAGCAACAGCAACCTCAGAGGCAGCCCATCTCTTCCCCCGCTCCTGTTCCTTCTATATCCGTCCAACCCCAGGGTTCCAGGACCGGTGTTCCCGTCCCCCCTCAAATCCCGCAACCCCAATATCAACCACAGCCTGCTCCTCAACAGCCAATCTATAATGGCCAGGTTCCTATGAGGCCAAATGGCGGTTTGCCTGCGCAGCCTCAGCAAATGCGCGGTCAACCAGCATACCGCGGTGGTGTGCCCGGCGGCGTTCCGGTTGGCCGATGAGGGATGGGGGAGGACGCACACCGTTTGCCAGGTTCCTGAGGCGATTCATTACGACCCACACTAGACTATCTGACATATTCGACGCTCTTTTCCCCCCAACTGCATCGCTCATACCATCCATTATTTTCCCTGACGACGCCCCACCGCTATTCTGCTTTAGCTCGCGCAAGTGAACGATCAACGATACCGATACGTTATCCTGTCTCTGCCGCCCTCTACTCTTTCATTTTCGCTACAAAACAAAGATGTGATGAATTGTATCAATTTGTCTGCGTATTCGTTCGCTCGCTCGTAGCCGCCTGTATCTGCCCGTCTGTCTGTTAGTTTATCCGATGCATAGCGTATTCTTCCATATTGTCCTTTCCTTTGCGGTGCTAGTTGTGGGGGTATGTTATGTAGTTTAGGGTCGTCCGTAGAGGTGTGTTGTACGTGTTGTGGAGCGAGTTGTACTAGTTGAGGTGAAATAGACTGTGCAGCGTTCTCCACCAGATCCAACTTGACCGTTTCCTTAACACTGCATTCTCCATCACCGGCGCTTAGTGAGCGGCTGACTCGTCGATATTTACGGAAAACATTTGATTGCCAGGTTGTTCGATGCCACCAGGCGCGAATTATGACCGTCTGCCTATGTATGCCACATCTCCTGCTCCTCCCCGTCTACGCGCCTCTAGAGCCTCTACGCTAACAAACGAACCTCCCTCTCTCATCTCTCGTTTCAACCCCCTCCACAGATCTCGCTCAGAGTCACCCAAACGACCTTTGACCACCTCTCATTCACGACCACAACGAATATGCCGCTTTTTTCCCCAAAGCTTTCCGCGCTGGCACACAACCGCACGTTTAACGCGTGTCACCGCTCTCCTCATATTCCTCCTCAAATACATCCTCCCTCTGGCCATTCTCATTCTCGTGTGCCTACTATGCATGTATGAACCACACATTGAAATCTCGTTTTATTCGAGGAAATGGATTAAACAGGAGATTTATCAACTCGAACCGTTGGGTGGGTGTTTTGATCCCCAACGTGTGAGTTCGAGGTATAATGTGTCGGAGTATGTGTATGGACCGAAGAGGACGGATGTGCAGGCTGGGGTACCGTTGAAATTTGGGATGGATTGTTATAATTTTGCGGGGACGATTCAGAGTTCGGGGTTATCTACGCCACCGCAGACTTTGGGAGGAGGGGAGAGGACGGTTTTTCATACGTATTGGCGCGTGGACTTGGCGCAGTTTGGTCCCAGACAAGAATGGATGCTCAAAAGCTATTTTGCGACACAGGATTTGGATTCGACACAGTTGGTGTTGTGGTCCAATGGGGATTTGACGGATAATGCGATTTTGAGAGTGTATTTGAGGAGGTATCCGGAGGCGTTTGTGTTGAGGATTGTGGATGTGGAGAGATTGGCGAGGGGAACGGCTTTGGAGGGGAGTGCGTTGTTGAATGTCAAGGATAAAAAGGCGTGGTTGGATGGAGATTTGGTTAGGTTGCTGTTGTTGTGGAATTATGGGGGTGTGTGGGTGGATATGGATTCGCTTTTGACGAGGGATTTGGAGCCGTTGCTCGAGCATGAGTTTGTTACCCAGTGGGATTGTTATGGTGCGCGCAATTTTCTTCCTTTTGTTACAAACACATATTCACTTTTTTTTTTTTCTTGGATAGATAAACCGTACTCTCCATTTAATGGCGCCCTACTCCGTTTCCGCCAATATTCCCCTTACCTTTGCGAGGCTTTCCATATAATGAGCACATCCAACCCCCCACGATCAGGATCAACCGATTGGGGTTCCCTACTCTACCTAAAACTCTGGCGACGCCTCGTAGCTAATGACATTCCGCCATTCAAAATTCTTCCCTTTTGCTTCAACGACGGTCGCTCGTGCCGACTAGACAATAGACTTCCTGATCCATTCGAACAGGACCGTAAAGATGGTCTCTGGACCAAAGGTCTGGGCGCCGAGGAAGGCGGTGGCCTGGATAGCGTACTACAAAAAATCTTTGCGGTGCATCTCCACAATCAGTGGGAGAAGGAGTTTCCGAGGGGTGGTTGGGTGGATAGACTATTATTGAAGAGGTACGATATGATCTTGAGAGGAGGGACGACATTGAGGAAACTGTATGGGAGAGATGCTGGTATAGACGTGCCATAAAAGGCCTGTTTCTTTTCTTGGTTTGCCTCCACTCCCCATCTTTTTACCCCTCGTGTATCATGATCATGACATGGCATTGGCTTTTCTAAATTATCGGTTGCCTAATTTCCAAGTAATTCCTCCTCATGCATTTTGGTTGAATACCATACTTCTATTCATTGTTCAGGTGTCGAACACATTGCCCTACCTCTTGGTTTCTTTTTTAACAATATATGACTAGGACCTTTGCAATCTATTCATCCTGATTATAATCACACTTGCTGAGACTGAGTCTCGATAATTCATCATGACCTTACACTTCAGGAAGCAATTGGGTCGAGGGACCTTTTTCTTTTATATATCCCAGGAGCCATGACCTAGTTTCAAGCCTAGAAACATAGGAAGCCTAGCTCACAATCCCACCCCACTCTTCATCCTCGTTTTCACTCTCTTCCTTGGCTCCAACATCTTCCGTCCCAGCCGCCTTTTTTCCATTTTCCCGAGGCTGCTTCTGACCCGCTGTCTTCACTTTCTTCTTCCTAAGCACAGTTTCGCTTCCAGCCTCAGCTTTCTTCAACCCAAGTAGTGTCTCATGCGCTGTACAAACAATCATTAGTTCATCCCATCCCCTGAAAAAAAAAGTACGTACTCTCTCCAGCTAGCAAGTCATCCACGATAGGTCGGCTTCCAGAGGTGATATATCGCACTGATACACCACGCGCAACGAGTGGCTGTGCGAGCATCTCCTTCAACTGTGCTTTGAGTGCCGAGGTTTTGGCTTCTGCTGCCTTTCGCTGGCGATTGGTCGGATTTTCTCCGTCAGACCCGCTGGGGACAAAGGGCACAAGTTAATGACTGACTTGATTGAAGGGGGAAGGGGGACGAGAGGCGGAGAATGAGCAACGGACCTCAGGTAATCTGAATCCAGGTCAACGCCAAGCGCCTCAGCGGTTTCCTTCATCCAATTCTTCTCATAATTTGCCTTTTTCACTCTATGCTGACTCTGTTCGATCTGTCTTGCAAGTTGCACTCGGGCTTTCAATTTGTCGAGCATACTGAGTTCAGTAGAAAGCTCAGGAATATCGGCTTCGTCTGTATTAACACCGTCGTCATTTTAGGATATCCAGCGCGGACGTATCATTAGAGACAGCACACGAACCTCGGGATAGGCTACTCATAAGAGCTCTGACAATTCTCCGTTCGTCAGGCCCTATTATGAGCATACTGAAACCCTTGTTCATCGCGCGTGCTGTACGACCACTTCGATGAATATACGTGTCTGCTGTTCGTGGGATCTGGAAATGAATAACATGATCTACGGCTGGGATATCGAGACCTCGAGCCGCAATATCGGTGGCCAAGAGGACAGAATTGGGTATCGATTTGAACCTACATGGGTATGCATGTTTACCAAGAATGGAACGGACCAGGAAAAAAAGGAATAACTTACCTGTCAAGATTTTTGAGACGTTGCCGCTGTTCAAGTTGTGAATGGAGGGGGAATGCTTTGACACTCAAGAGTTCAAGGAGTGGCATCAGACGTCGAATCCCGTCTATTGATGATAGGAAGACGAGGGAACGGCCCGGATGTCGCAGCAGGAAATAGTATAGGTACACATCCTAAAATACATGTCATTGGGTCACTTAGTCAAAATATGCAGGGAGGATGTGCAAGGTACCTTATCGTTTGTCAGGCACTCTAATTTAGCCTCTTGCAGTGTCGAGACAACTTTGCCTTCTGGGCTGAGGTCAATAATCTCCGGCTCGGGGTCACGGAAGTCGAGGCGCATAAGGAGGTCGTCTGGGGAAGGTCATATACACGTTGGTATCACTGCTGAGCGCCATTTAGAATGAACACACCTAGTGTGCTGGCGTTCTTCCCATCCTGATTCTTCCTTTTTTTGCTGGGTTTTGGCCGTGATCGCCTTTTAAGGTTATGCTGCAGGTCTTTACTTAATGTAGCAGACAAAACGAAAGTCTGTAAGCCATCCGAGACAGCTGGTTTCTGCTCTTCGTTTTCGTCGACATCCATGGCCGTGTATTCAGTTGGTATTTCGTCATTCCTGTAACTGGAGTGAGCTAATCTTTCCCCGGGTATTTCACAAGCAGACGCACTTATTTTCTCGCAGCGTCAAGCGTAAAATGTTCTCCAGCTCGGCAAAATGACCGGTTTCAATCATACGATCAGCTTCATCCAGGACTAGGAAGCGTAAATTCTTGATATCCTTGGCTAGATTATCGTCCTAAAGGAAGCCGGTCAGTTGGGTGGCCCAAGAGTCCAGAGATCGAGCGTACGTCTTCCATGATGTCCCATAGACGGCCAGGTGTAGCCACAAGGACATCCACACCCCTATCTAAGATCCGACGCTGCTTCTGGCTCGACATCCCACCCACGATTGCAGCGACACTAACATGAGGCGGGGGCTTTTTAGTAGGAAGGGTGGGGGACGTCTCCTTTGTCTTCCCTTTTTCCTTCCCCTTCCCCTTCCCCTTCCCTTTCTTGTGATTCCCGCCCTCATGCTGCTCTTGCAGCTGCTCGGAGGCATGGTACACTCGATCAAGGCATTCATTGAGATGTGATGATACTTGTATTGCGAGTTCACGAGTAGGTGCGAGGATTAGTGCCCGAAGAGGTCGTCGCTTGTTTGGATGAGGTGGTTGCTGGGAGAGAAGATGGTGAAGGATTGGGAGACCATACGCCAGTGTCTTCCCAGAACCCTGCGCGAGTTTTTGAGTTCAACGGTCAACATAGACGAGACCGTGCAGGACGAACGGTTTGGGCAACACCAATGACATCTCGTTTTTTGGAGGCTGCTGGAATAACAGCTGCCTGGATAGGGGTGGGGCTTGTGAAAGCCTTTTTATGAAGTACATGCATGAGTTGAGGATGCAGAGAGTATGTGGCCCATTCTGGTAAAAGTGTCGCTAGAAGGTATAGGAATGAGAGAGACTCCTGGCTCAACCAATGATCCACATACATTCGAACGTTGGGTATTGCTGCGGGGAAATGTCCTGTATGCCATCATCCACCTCGCTTCCACTATGTCGCTCGACTGAAGAGGCTCTCGAGGAACCCTCAGGTTTATCAACGACCTGAAAGATACCACCGATGAATGTATTGTCATAAATTCCTGGATGGGTCTGACTCACGCGGAACTTGGCAACCTTTCCACCGTCGGTCATCTTGTACACGACTTCAACGCCTTCGACCTCCTCCAGCTCAAGAATACCATCATCTCCTTCAAATCCACTTTCGAGTGGTCGACGGCTCTTCTTCCATGGTAATTCTTCTGTGGCACGTTCAACCCGAGGTTTTTTTCTTGAATCAGGTCCGACACTTTTCTTCCGTTTCAGATTTGTATGTTTCTCGAGTGTACCCATAACAGCGTCAGAGACAAAGTATTTCTAAAGATCACAAAAATGTTGAGGGAATCGGTAATATGTCTGGTTGCCGGGTATCAACAACTCCCACGACTCTCCATGATCAGCCAACAATAGTGGCCCTTCTTCCACCAAAGAATGTATTGTAGGACTTCGTCCACATATTAACTTATATCTATACCCAAATATCTATCCTGCACGTAATGAAAGGGAGAAAACAACAAAGGTCGGTGGCCCAGACCTCGTTGCCCGAAGCTTTCCGGATCAGGACTAGCCTAAACCAGCGACGGGGATTGAGCAAGTCATAACCGCAAACCTAAATCTTGAACACAAGAAGACAGTCAATTCCCTCTTTCGTAGCATACTCCTCTGCTTTGTGTTGTGAGTACCTCCTAATGCTCTCGACCTCGGCTGTTTCTCACTCACAGGGTTCGTGATATACCACAGATCAACGGCGGAACATGCCCTCTGCCTTTCAAAACAAGCTGTGGAAGACCAAGGGCGAATTGGACGCTCTGAGCCAATGCTCTGCCACCCTTATCTACCATACACCATCCCACACCAGTCTGAAGCAGCATATCAAACACCATAGTCTTCTCGCCTTCTATCACACCGCGCAAATCCAACCCAAACTTGTGACAGACATCCTTCCTATAGAATTATGGCGCAAGGTCCTTCGCTATGGCCTCAGACTAACAGGCGCACAAGCTGTTGATCTGAAAGATCCATTCCAATCTGAATATCATCAAGAGGATTATCCAAATACTCATCCCGAATATTTTGAAGACCGAAGGGCATGTCGGCGTGTCTGTCGTCTCTTTCACGCGCTCGTTACAGAGATCATGATGGAATACATCGTCGTACACACCCAAGCCGAACTAGAATGGACCGTTACTACGCTAGAGGCTGATTGCTTGCGCACCGAACACAGACGCCTGGGAGAATGGACAACGCGCATCGATTTCTGCATCAATGGAGCATATGATCCGGAATGGATGTTGCGGCTCTTGACGCTCACACCCAACCTTCTCATTTACACCACCAACACCGGTCACACCGAACGTCCTGAACACTCAATGAACGTAACCATCCTCCAGGCCCTCATCGATTTCCACAGCAAAACCCTCAAACGCCTTGATTGGGCCGGACTCAATGATGCACCGACCTACGCAGACCTCCATCTTATTAGCAAAAACCTGACCAACCTCACTACGCTTCACCTTCGTCACCTCTATTCTCTTCCCACACAAAACGTCCGACAACCTATGCTTGTCTTTCGTTCACTTCAATCGCTTTCTCTTGGTTTGATTCCCCTGAACAGGCCCCTAGATGTCGCGGAGGAACTATTTCCATTTCGATGGGACGTTTTCCTAATGTATCTCATCGCGCGTCCGTTACAGCTCGCCAAACTCGAACGATTCGATATTGACATCTGTCCCACACCCGAATTTTTCTCAGTCTGCGGGCACAACATCAAGACGTTCCGAACGACCTCTGGGAGTACCCAGGACTGTATTGAATCCGCATTCGAAATGCTACCCAATCTCCGAACGTTCCTCTACGGCTACCACACAACTCCAGACTGTCACCTCCCACTCCACCACCCCACACTTGAAAGGATCGGTGTCACACCGCTAGTTGAGCACTATATCGAGGTTCCACCAACAACTTATCACCAATGTATCATCAAACCCCTAGATAGCCTCCTTGCTAATGTGGAAGATATGGACGCCCAGAAGCTCATGGACGTACGAATCTGTGACCGTGGTGCATTCATGGGCATATTTGAACAAGATGATTATCTCTTCTGGCATTGGCGTCAGCGGTTACGGGATCGCAAGAATGTACGACTGCAGAATCAATTCGGTGACTTGGATCTCCGTTACATGAAATGTGAGTACTAGTCCTATCTTGGCAGCCTCGAGTTTTCGCTAACATCCGCCCTCTCATCATTCAGATGGTGACAGCCCACCACCCAACCAGCCAACAAGCTACCAGCTAATTCTCGACCGACCTATTCTTGGACCATTGACGGCCGATGCTATTCTATCAGCCTCACCCCCGACCAAAGGCAACGTTCAAGGCAATAACTGACAACTCCAAGGGCCATTGCAGCAATGAGTTACCATCATCTTTTCATGCCCGTTCTCATATGTACCAATATAACTGGCTTGACGGTACGATATTCGTTACTAACCGTGCTCTCATTGTATATAATATCCTCCATTACTGTCTATCTAAAGATATGTCACCTCGGGTACTCTTCAAAATCGATATAATACAGTGGAAAGGTAAGCTATAATTGATGTCCAAGAAACGAGTCATGAGGTGAGCATTGATATGAACCGTATGCGACGAAAAGAGTTCAGAACATTCCGCCAAGAACAAGATGGAGCGGGTACAAGAAGCCAAGAACAAGTCGATGAAGTCGAAGTCGACAATCTAGACTAGGGATATAGGGTTATGGGAGCATAGTCAAATACCTCAGCGGATCAAGAATGACTGAAGAACTGAAAGTCCACAAAACGCGGCACACGCAACAAAGCCTAGATAGAACCCATTAGGGTCTTCCTGAACGCTGACTGCCCAGATCTACCGCAGAAATTGAGTCAAGGTGAAGCATGACTACAACGGGTATGCTTACATATCCACCCAGACTAGGGCCTATGCAACGCGCCAAACTGACAATACTCTGAGCTATCCCATTTGCGTATCCCACCGCACTCGGAGGCGTCACTAAAAAGGGTATCAGCCATGTTAGTTACTGTACGGAGTCAAAAACGTACTGTAATTCAACAGGATTGAGATTGCAGTGTAGCCGAAGGTGGAACCGCAGTACCGTAAAGCTCTTTACCGCCCATAAGTCGAAGATTGCGGAGCAGTTATACTGTTCACTTACGTGCTAAGAGCCAACGCTGTGGAGTCCAGGATGAGAACGAGGGCATGTCTGCGGCCATGAGCACTCACCAGTCATGAGAACGAAATTTCCATCATTGGAAGAACTTGCGAAAACGCGGTATAAAACGACAGAAAGGTAAGAGGGAATAAATAGGAGGGATCCAACGCGGAACATAGAAAGGTGGGAGAATCGACCACGGGGGGGTCTTCATGTCCTTCAGCCATGAGCTCACTGAGCAGGGGATATCGACTTACCCAAGGTTCCTAAAAAGGTGATATAGTGAACGGCCTCCGAAACTAGATGCAAGACGACACTTACGGATAAAGATAAAATTGGTAGGCGATTTGGCAAAGGCACATCAGTGCAACTGAAAGGCAATCACTGTGAGGAAACGTAACGAGACGAGGTCATGACGTACTCAGTTGAGCGAAGTGCCCGGCGTTGAGGTTCAACCCTCCAGCATCATAATCCCTAGGCATGATGAGACAAGCGTTGGAGTGACATCAGAATCAACGTACGACACAAGGTATGACATGAAAATTTGGTCATGAGTAGTCGTATGCAGCGCCATCATGCCATATTGTACAATAACAAGAATCGGCAGTTGAGAGGCTAAGGATGGCTGTTTTTCCTCAAGGGCTTCAATGTCGGCTTCGAGTGTGACATTTGTGCTGTCTCCAGTAAATTCCAAGCCTTCCTCTGCAGGAGTCGCAGTAGACACAAGGCGCTGAGCCTCGAGGAGTGCGGGTGGGCTTTTGACACCTGTGTGAGAGAAAATGCTAGGGACGGTACTGGATAGGCGACGAGGAGGCAGACCAGATATCGAAGTACGACCATTGGTAAATGCTCGCGAAGTTGACCGACGTTGTGGAGAGGTGAGGCTGGATGCTGCGTGGAGTGAATTTCCAGTATGGCTTGGGCGGTGTGATGAGCGGCGAGTTGGTGACACGTTGTGAGTAACATGGGAACGCGAAAAACGGCGACCGCGACCCGTGGGTGTTGTTATGCCCTCATTATTGACTCCGATTAATGACTCTCCGAGATCTAGAGAGTCTGTGGAATCGTCTGTTCCCTCCTCTTCTTCGTCTGTTTCGAAAGGATCTTCATTGTCAACATTCATAGCCGCAGCAACCCAGAGATCTGCGATATTCGTAACAGCATTCTCATTTGCCATGAGAAGTCTTTGTGCGAAATTCAAATCTGCGCCCTCGCCACTAGTCTCAACGTCAAAACCACTGCCTCGCCTGCGCCGAAGTGAACTGGCAAGGCTACTTTTCCGCGCGGCCAAGGCTGTAGCATTGCTCGTGACGCTTCGGCGGTAGTTGCTACCGTAACCATAAGCAGATCCATTAATGCGACTCGTTCGAGAGAAGGTCCGTGGTCGGTCAGAACGTGGTCGTGGAGAGCCCATGGGAACGGCTGGTTGCACAATTTCAGAAGATGACTGTTGGACATGAGGAACCCGCGAGGCAAAGTAACCAGACAGTGTTTGTTGAACTCTCCTGACAAAAGGCTGCGACACTGATTGCTCAAACGTGGGACTCGGGGGGGCGGACTCTTCTTCAGGTATCGTAGGATGGACATCAATCTTTTCTGGTGGAAGCCGGATTGCGCCCTGCCTTGAACCTCCATCCCGATCGAGGAAGAGCCCAAGAAATGACCCTATTCAAAATATGTTAGCAAGTCGGCCCGAAGGGAGAACTAGAACTAGTACCAATGAACATTATTAGCGCAGCAATTGCACAAGGCAGTAGGTAAGGATATGTGATGAAGAGCTGAACTTCGCCGAAAATATCAGGCCATTTGATCGCGGGCCGTTCGACTATGAACGAATAATCTTTAGTCCCGAGTAACACATGCGAAAATGCTAAACACACATAAACCACCAATGATAGCACCCGCCACACCTCCAAAACCCCAGCAGAATCTGAACAAAGATCGAATGCGTGCATAAATGAGGGAAACAACGACAATTTACCCAAGGATAGCATATGCCCTGCCCTCGTTCGTGGAATCAGTGACGAACGCCACCGAACCACGAGCAACACCGACAGCGCCGGCGAAAACCCCCTGTGCCAGTCGAATAACGATAGCTTGTCGCAGAGTGGTCGACGTCCCGAAAATGAAACAAGTGATTGCACTGCCCAACAGTGACAACACGAGAACCACACGACGACCATGCTTCTCTGCAACAGTAGCCTAGAAAATGGTAGAAATATCTTTGCGACATTGATAGTAGGGCGACAGAGCTTACCCATAACAGCGAGGTCAGGAATTGGGTCAGGAAAAATGTTGATACTAGATAACGAATGACCTGAGCATTAATGCACATCAAGAAAGTTAGAGCTTCTGACCTAGAATTCCCGTCCAAAAGGCGACCTCAGAGTCATCAGACATTCCCCCAAAGCCTACCTCACGATTATAAACGATTCACAAAACACCAAGCAATACACACACCTTTCACCATGAAAAGTAGGAAGGGCGTGGAAACATTAGCGGAAAGGAACTCTCCCAACATGGTCTGTGACAAATGAGTTAAGCATAAGCCAATGTGCGGAAATGAGACGCATACAATCGACAAAACAATCATAGACAATGCAAGCAGCGGCGTTGCGTACGTCTCTCCAGATGGTTGCATGACCGTTGGAACAGGTGGTCTACCAGTTATACCCGGGGATGAGGTACCATCCCTCTCTCCATCTCCGTGTCTCGGCAACAGCGAGCTAGGTGTCTTGTTCAAGCTACCAAAAGAGATGCGTCCCAAGATTCGACGAGCAACATTTTGCTCGCTTGAACTGGGTGGTTCTTGGTCTGCGGTTGGAGTGACAGGGCCCTGCGTGCCGAAAGTGCGCACAGGCCCGGACGATTGACGGGGACCAGGGCTGGCCATAAATTAAGCACGGATGCACGGCCGTGTGGGATCTATGAGAAGAAAGAGGTTGTACAGGCGTAGGATTACAGTGAAGGGGAAGGTAGGTATCTGCGATGATGCATGCGCGTCGGTGCCAATTGCAGACTGCTGTGTACACCTGCTTGCCCCTGGGTCTGACCAAACTGGGAATTGTTTGTTCAATAATTGTCCTCACCAACAGCACCTTTCACTCGTCATTCCTTGTGGATCGGACACCGTAATTGCCCTCATAGATACCCTGAATCACATCACTGAACCATCACTGAACCAGTGCTGGTGGATATGAGCGTCTTTGTCCTCTCCGGCTTGGTCTGCGGCTTGGCTTTGCTATTTATTTCTCAGGCAGTCCAACAGATGGCCACCACGCCATTGCGAACGACGGCCCGATGAATATATCCATATTATTCTTGTGATTATCTTCAATATGGAGATCACTGGTGCAGAGTTGGTCTTGAAGCTTGAAGCTTGAACATCCACCAATAAGTCCCCTTGTTCCTTTCGGACTCCGACAACAACCCACAATTGTCGTTTCAAGGGTTCTCGCATTCCTTGTGGCGTGCGCCTAGTGCGCCTCTGGGATCGATCTTCTCTAATAAATGCATCTGCATCGTGGCTGCGATAAGGTAATGATTGCCAAAATACATTTTAAAGAGAGCGAATTACTCTTCGCAAATAAGCATGGAAGGAGTTATGAAATCAAAATTCTCCGCTCAAAGGTCGGCAAACAAAAATGCTCAATATACCATTCGGCTCAAATGTGCCTCCCGCTTAGAATAGACAAGGAATTTCAACGCGTCGCACTGTGCTCAAGAAAACATAAAACATAACGTATAACAAGGTCTAAAATAAGAATGGAATCGAACTCATCTCGGCAAACTCCGTAAAGTGTTGAGTGACTCTGGGTGACCAATTCTTGTTCGGTGATGTTGGCTGATGCCTGCCAGCCAACTTGCGCAGCCAGCGTGTTGCTTCCATCTCTATTGGCTATGTGTCCTTTGGTAGCGCGAAGTGATGGAAGTCGGCTTTACTGTGTTCGTAAACTCACGAGTCTCCCATCGGCACGCCACAGGCTACGTTGGAAAATCTCGAAATCATCCGAGGGCAACATCCTGAAAAGAAGCTGAAACGCGAGGCTCAATGATATTGACCTCAAGGAACAATATCTTCTCACGAAATATGACAGTCCGACTGATCCCCATTCCTCGACAGTACCATTCCTAACCAGCCGACATGGATACGCACGTCAGCAAGAATAATAAATATACAAATGATTGTGGTGGACAGCGCTCGCCGATGGATCCGCCAAGACGCGTTATGGATCGCATCACTCCCATGTACTCGATGCTACCCTTCACAGCCATACATAACGAATCGACGAGGATCTCGGATCGGGTGGCTCGCTATTATGATATACGGCGACCTGACTCGTGGACAATCTCCAGATCCGTCTCCGTGCCTTCTCCACTCTGCGCGTAAAGGCGAAGTCTGAAACCTTTTTTCGGACCTGTCTGAATGGTTCATTAGACAGCATCAGCATTGCAATTTGAACCAATCTCATACTCTCCTATAAAACGTGCCCTCGCCCATCGCGAATCCCATTCCTCCACCCCCACCGGTCTGCATCCCGCCCCTTGTACACTCACTACCTTCCTTTCTTTAATTTCCACTCCCGCTACTGTCACTCATGGCCTCCACAGCATCTACTGTTTCTCCCAAGTCCTTCATCCTCCCCGACCTCGTGTCCCACTGCGACTTCAAGCTCCGGATCAGTCGTTATCGAAAACAAGTAACGGTGGAGACGAAGCAATGGCTCTTTCAGGGGGACAATCTTTTAGGAGCGAAGCGCGACGCCTATCATGGGCTCAACGCAGGCTTACTGACGGCCATGACTTATCCCGACGCTGCATGCCCCCAACTAAGGGTGTGCAACGACTTCCTTACCTTCTTGTTCCATCTCGACAACCTCTCCGACGATATGGATAACCGCGGAACACGCAGCATTGCAGACGTGGTATTAAACTCCCTTTATCACCCTTATTCGCACTACTCCCCAGTGCGTATCGGGAGAATGACACGGCAGTACGTATAATCTGATCTTACATGAATTTAAGG
Source organism: Macrolepiota dolichaula (assembly GCA_003315915.1). Classification (NCBI taxonomy): domain Eukaryota; kingdom Fungi; phylum Basidiomycota; class Agaricomycetes; order Agaricales; family Agaricaceae; genus Macrolepiota; species Macrolepiota dolichaula. Next base: position 13,860 of record QFDT01001299.1, read on the forward strand.
GTACCTAATTGACCTGATTTTCTCTCAGCTTGTTCAAGCGAATCATTCCAACGGCATCCCCTGGAACCCAGCAGCGTTTTATTGAGACAATGGATTTCTTTTTCCAAAGTGTAACCCAACAGGCTCGAGACCGCGCCGCTGGTGTAATACCCGATCTTGATTCTTACATTGCTCTACGCCGTGATACTTCCGGATGCAAACCATGCTGGGCATTGATCGAGTGTGAGTCTCACTCTTATATCTCTAAAGCCCTCATAATGCGAATGCTCACCCTTCTAACAGTCGCTAATAATCTCAAGATACCGGATGAGGTGATGGATCATCCCGTTATCCGTGCTTTAGGAGAGGCCACAAACGACCTTGTCACATGGTCCAACGTAAGTCACTTAACCTTTGCGGCTGGCAATTTATGCTGATTGTTCCACGTCAATTAGGATATCTTTTCATATAATGTGGAACAATCCAAAGGCGACACCCACAATATGATACCGGTTGTAATGCATCAGAAAGGTTACGACCTTCAAACAGCCGTAGATTTCGTTGGGGATATGTGCAAACAATCTATCGACCGCTTTAAGGCAGAAAGAGAGAAATTACCCTCATGGGGACCTGCGATTGACCGCCAGGTCAATATGTACGCGAACGGTCTGGCGGACTGGATAGTCGGGTCTCTGCATTGGTCATTCGAGTCAACAAGGTACTTTGGTACTCAAGGGCGCAAAATCAAAACCTCCCGCTTGGTTGAACTCCTTCCTCTTCGACCAGAGGCTGTCAGTAGGGTAAGTTCTGCTCACTTCAGATATTATTTCGATGAGTCTAATCACCCAAAAGGCAAGGGCCATCTCTGTCATATCCCGACCCACTCCCCTGCCAGTCGCGATACCGTCAGCCTCAGCACCGAGTTCAAGCCCATCTACTCCAACAGAGTCCGAACCAGTTACTCCCATTGATTTCAATGCTGACATCCCTACATCGAAATCTGCCGCATCAGATAGCCCTACCTCTTCCCACCCCATCCAGAACTTTGATATAACCCCCAACGTCACGGTCAGCCCTTCGATAAATACATCCACTCGGGTCCTCGATCGCATTCAAACATCATCGCTTCTCAATTCAACGACTGAGGATCCAGTATTGGCACCCACAAGCGAGGGTGACCTGCAGCCTGTTTCCCCGGAGATTCTTTCCCCGGCAATTGGGCCTCTCGCGAATCAACGGTTCGCTAGAAATGGACCTCTTCAACCATTTGGTCTCTATTCGCTAACTCTTTGGGTGTTTTACACCCTAATCTATCAGCCTACTATGACGCTCCTTAGAATTTTCATCGATAAAGATGTGCATGCACATCCTTTCTGTCACTATGAGTACATGTAAATACTGTTCTAATATTGACTACGCACAGGTTGCGCTGGACCTTCTTAATACGCTACACTATGTTCATCTACCACTTTTACTTCACTTTGATTTATAATAATTATCTTCTCTTCTATTTTCACTTCTTTCCACCTTCCTCTACCTTTTACAGATATTGTATAATATTGTATATCAGGACAGATCGACTGGGTCTGGCACAAACTTGTTAGTGTTCCGTTTCTCTTTCCCCTAGATGTCCATATGTAGCGTACAATGTAAAATCCGTTTCCCCAACAATATAGCTCCACTTAGCCTCTGATCCGTGTATCCCATGCTCACCGCCCATTCTTACCTTTGCCAAATGTGTTGAAACGCGACGAGGATATCGGATCCGGTATGCGCTATTTTTGGCACACCGACATTCGGTCTTTGTGGCACAGTTAGTTTGGGCCCACATATGCCAACACATCATCAACGTCCAACTGAGCGTCAAGGAGTGAGAGAGAGCCACTGAAAATACGCCCATACACTTTAATCTGTTTGACTCCTAGTATAAAAAATACCGCACTCCTCGTCGGCGTTTCAAAACCTTAATCGTCTCAAACTTCTCATGACTCTAAATTCTCCGTGTAGCGCTAGCTCCACACTAGGCACGCTGTGGATGGTGTCCTCCGTTTCGGTTTTCGGCCGTATGTCTATTGGCTTGAGTTAGGGCCGCGGGAAGATCAGGGCAGTGCAATATCATGATGGTCATTCGACAGCTAAACGTTGATCGCTAGGGTGAGGGAGGTGTCGCCATAGATCTGTCAGGCACCGGGATATGTTAGACGGATGGAGAAAATGACGTGTGTACTAGGAGTACAAGTCTCCAAGTGGCAATTGCGGTGCATCTCTACCACTATATGGATGGATAGACAGCTTATCAGACCTGAGAGTTCAGTGGCTATTAGTGTCCCCCCAATTCGCTCCGTATCTTGCCATCAAAACTCCGGTATAACGGCTGCGAGCACGACTAGGATGGAGCTACTGGCACCAAACCATTGATTCATTGCCGGGATTGTGATACCGTTGGTAGTTCCGACCGTGAAGGCGGTTAAAAAACGGCGGGGGTGGTGACATAGTGCATTGAGTAGTCCGCCGGTCACTGGTCAACGTTCAACTTTCAACGATCATTCAATACTGATCATCACGAATTGATATATTTATATATACATGATATATTGCACGCTTGAATTTATCGGGTACCTGGGAATCGCTCTTGCAACGGCCTTTGTGTACCGAAAGCGGATTTCTCTAGCCAGTACATTGGCGGGTAGATCTAGTACAAGATTTTACTATCCCCCTGCTCATTCCAAGATAAATCTTTATGTGAATCGCAATATATCTAAAAATTGTAAAAGAAAATTCACACGACAACGCCATTGCTCCATTCTCGGGGCCGCCCTCATTGATGCGGCTTTAGATATATATGGTATGTATGTATGAGATGGAATTACCTGTGACGACTCAGATTCGTATCCTGAGATATGTCAATACGAGTCAATTGAAATCGGAGGTAACGGCCCTTTACGAGACCACAGTCGTGCAACTCCAGCCGTCTGAGTGAGAATCGAGCAGATGAGCTACAGGCGTATCGTCTTGGTATCGCAGGAGTCGACTCAACTGCTGCTATGAATAAAGCGTTTCCGCACACCAACCTTCAATAACCTCAGTTGATGAGCTAAATGAGCCAAAATCCCGACAATTTGCACAGCAAACTGCGGAGCCAACGCACGCAGCTGCTCAGACAACGAGCGCTTTGATTACCGTGTACGGACAATGCTCTCAATCCGAACAGCAAGTGAGGATCAAAGTACAGGTAAAGTGACATGAAATATCAGTTCCGGATCGTTGACCACCACCCGAAGCGAGCAAGCCATAAACGATTTAGTACGCGAACACCTAATGAGCCTAGAGAGCTGCGAACAGTGTTATGAACCAATTCGAAAACGGCGGCCGACCGGATTCGATTGATTGAGATGTATACATGAGGCAGAAACCCGACAACACTACATCTTGCGACACGACGCACTGTCAAAAGCACAAGGCCAGTAGACTGCGATGCCGGAAGTCTCGTTCTCGCCCTCTTCGTAAACTCCGCGGAGATGGATGCTTGTGTCGTGATATGGCAATTGACGTGACACCCAGTTCAAGGCAAGTTCTAAGTATGTGGCCTATGTCGAGGTTGACGGTAGGCAGTGATATCTCCAACGTGTTCACTTTACCGCTTCGGTACCGTGCCAACCTGACGAAGAGGCATCACCCTCAAAGACGTTTGGACCTAGGAGTGTATGAGAGAACCGCGCCTTCGGGATCATCACAAATTGCAAACATATATTGTTGCTCCCATCTGATCGCTTACCAGTTTGGGAGTCACTGTCGCGAAGTATAGTGATTCTGCCGCATCTTGAACGGACAATGTTATCAGCCGGCGGAACGAACAACCGCTCATCACGCACTTTGGGATGGTGTATGTGGGTTCCACATTTCCTCTGGGAACGTTTCTCGTTCTAATACAAATGAGCGCCGCCGAACCTCGAACCGTTGGAGCGAATACGCATCGGCTATGATGCGCAACATAGAAATGAATCAACATCTTACCTTCGTATCGGATTCTCACCCACTGCGCTCAACTTAAACGGCAAAGTGAACCACACACGGTCCGAGGTTAGAAATATTCAATACATCTATCGCCGACGGGTTTATCCCTTCTTTGAATCGGAAATCAGGTCCCCAGAGGAATGTAGAGGATTCTGTGATGTCCCTCACAATTGGGCAAATGTCGCAGTCGTTATGTAGCCATTCGCATTTCACTCATGTGGCCTGGGAACCCTAATATTAAAAGCCAAGGCAAAATTGTATTGTATTGCAAGTTGGTCACTTAACTTCTATGAGTATGTCAGGGCTTGATGCACTCAGGACTGCGGGTTCTCCGATGTGGTGGGGCTGGGAGCCGGTATATCGCTCTTTGCAGCGCCGTAAAATGTTCAGTGTGGATAGCCCGTAAGTATGGCCTTACATACATCAGCCCCGGCTGACATCGCGCGAAAGGCGTCCGACTAAAATGGAGCAGCGGCATCATTTGAGGATATATGACGACAAAAAATCTTTGCAATGGGCATGATGGTTCGGGTGTTACGTGATTGATGCCTGAGATCTTGTGAACAGGTTCCAAGATAGAGTTGCCGTTCTTTTTCCCGGAGTTATTGGCGTTTTTTTGTCTTGTAGTATTTTGACACCTAGAGACGGAGCTATGCATTGATATGGAGGGTTGGTGGCTACACATGGTTAGGGTTCTGAAGTGACTGAGTGACCCTGTCAAGAACACTGGCATGTGGGAAGTCGAAGGGCAGTGTTTACAGGGTGTGTTGAAATACAGCATTCTTCATGGGCCTGTGGCAACTGGGAGGCACAGTTTGGGGACCGAGTCGGGCTTCTGCGGAGAAGGTAGTTCAAATGAGTCATCTTTGGGAAAGGCGAATAATAAGTAAAGCAATATATTAAATGGTGCAGGAAACACAATGCCTATTACGATGAAGCAACTCGTTTAGGGTTCACCTCCCACACTTGATCCCTGATCGACCACGGTCCGTCATACCACATCCTTTTCTCTAGAACAAGATACTGAACGACATGCTGCTTTTCGGCTGACACGATACCATTAGGTGTCTTGACAGCATCCACAGCAGGTGTGTGGAGAGCATTTCCGCGACGATCATAAATTTCCAGGCTCTGTCTGATATCAGACCGCAACGTCAAGCGAATGATAGTCAGACACGAACCTGTTCGGTGTCAAACTTGACGAGAGCTTGAACCATAAGGCGATTACCAAATTTAGGATCGTCAGGAGCTAAGTAGCCCTCGGTGGCGCGCAAAGAGACAATCTGAGTCGGATTGACCTCGCGGTGGAAGCGCCAAAAATAAGTATAAGCAGGAGACCGCTTTTTTTGAGCAGCTAGAACATCAGCGAGGAAGGAATCTGTAGCCAACCGCTTGATTTCTTTTGAGTCATTCCTGACGTAGGGGATGAGTGATGGTATCGTCATAGGAAGTGGTATACTACCTGGCCATAGCCGTATTTAGCTGTAGGTAAGTGTCCAGAATGATCTTCCGAGTTGGAGCTAACCAGCTTGTGGTTCTTGTCGATTTGGCGCTGAAGGCATAAAATGGCCATTTAAAGAGCTTCTTGAAGAAGCGGTCGTTTGCGGTATTAATGCCGGGAAGGGCATTGTGGGATGCCAGAGCAACCATGCTTGTCGCATTCTTCAGGTCATTCAGTCTGTTTTTCCAAAATTGTGACCATCGACCGCGAAGCCCATCCAGTTGATGACCCGAGGAGAAAATGGGGTGCGGAATTATCACATCTTTTCTTGGAAGGGTGCACTATTAAGTCCTATCGCCGGACCAGAGGGAGGAAACATACCTAGTGTTTCTACTTTCTGGCCCCAGACATCAGCGGTTGGCATGTACTTTGAGAAAGCGAGGATCCTGTCAAGTTCTTCCATCTGTTCACTTTCCGTCATGACCTTGGGCCTTGAAGGGTCTGGTTTACTTGATGCCGGGGCAGCAGTTTTGGTTCCAGCTTTCGTCGCAGGACTAGTTGCTGCGACATGTGTACGTGAAGTGGCCTTAGCAGAGGCCTTTGAAGTGGATGCCGAGGATAGGTGCTCTGTTGATGCGGTCTTCTTTGCTGTTGCTGAAGACCTGTTCTTGTTTGGCACCACTGCAGCGGTGGTGATATACGAGCGTCGGTGGGCTACCGAGACGATGGCGCGGGATGAGAGCTGTGCATGGACGAGAGTGTTCAAGTATATCCTAGAAACTCCGGAGGCCATGAACAACGGAGGAAGAGAAAACGTCACCGACACGGCGCGGGTTGACGCGCTCAGTTTTTCCAAAATTCCGGCATATTCTGGGTGTATGGTTGTGTTTGGCACACCCTTCCGGAAGTGTTTGCCGAGTGCAGTCGTCACGCCTTTTTTCCAACTACTTATTTCTGATCCATAACCAACTTGTCTGCCAACAACGATGCCTGTACGTGCTTTGCCCCTTCAATTTCCGTCTCTACTAACACCTTTCATAGCGTCAAACTCGCTCTCGTCCTTCTGCTCCTCGTGCTGCACCCACCCCTGCCCCTGCCCAAACTCGTAGTGCTTCAACTGCTGCCGCACCCCATCCCGGGTACTCTCATGCACCTCCCCCTGCACCTCCCGCAGCAGCTACCGCCTCTGCTGCTCAACCCAAGCAGCCTGGCCTTATGGCGCAAATGGCCGCGACTGCTGGCTCTGTAGCCGTGGGTTCAACTATTGGCCATGGTATCTCCAGCATGCTTTTCGGTGGTGGAGGACAGGCCGCTCCTGCCCAAGAAGCTCCTGCCAGTGCCCCTCCTGTCAACCAACAGTCTAGCGGCATCAGCTGCGAGGCTCAGGCCAAAGGTTGGTTGTTTAATTTTATGTAAACTTTTTCATTCATCTAACAATTAAACTTTGTGCAGAATTTACCAAGTGTCTCGAGAAGGCTGACCTTCCGTCGTGTACATGGTATCTCGAGCAACTCAAGGCCGTGAGTTTCCACCGTTATTTCACAACCGCATGCATTCTAACTTACCCTAATTTAGTGCCAGGCTGCTGCTGCACCATATTAATTCACTTGAGGCCTTCCGTATACCTTACGGCTTCCACCCAATAATTCCATGAGATTCATCCACATGTGGGGGTTTTGCGTGCAGAGGACGGACCGACAAGCTGTATTATCAGTGACCTCGATCACCTCTTTATTTAGAATTGTAACCAGAAATGCTACTCATTTGATATCTTCGGTGTGACCCGCTATTGTCGCAACCCTTGGGTCTTCGGCTTTGGTTAACTGGAAGAAATTCCCGAATCGTCTGCTAAAGCCTGGTATCCAAATAAGCACCTACTCTACTCAGAACGTACAGAACTCAATCTGGCTTTAGGGATGGCTAACTTTAATTTTTCTTGAGCTTCCCACTATGTAGCAACCTCTATCGTCCCCCATTGACCTGATAAACGTCTTTTGAGTCCTCACCGCCACTACATGAGTTGTACTGTGATGCATGTTCCCGCGTGTTACTATTCCCAACCCAGTTCTGCTCGTTACGTGGAATCAACGGCAGAGCCAGCCGATGCCAACTCCGCTGACAGAATCATTGTTCTGATCAATCCGGCCTCTGCTGGTGAAGTTTTGCTTGTGACGTGAAGGAGGAAAGTCATCCTTTTTTCCACCCAAGCCACGAAAAAATTACAAGCTATGAAAGGTGAGCGCTGTTGCCAAAATTTGGAGGCCGTATGCATGAGGGAAGATGTTGCAGAGGGAGCCGGAGCGAAGGCGGGGTTGGAGAAAATACTTTGACCCACCTGAACGTAGAATATGTAAATCCCACTGGAATCTATACTGATGCACAGAACAGTTTGTACTGGATTTTCTTAGACCGCTTATTACTTGTTCCTTACATGAGTTCTCGAATGAATAATGCACCCTGTTGTGAATGCATTTCTGTGTTCAAAAGGTTGAAACTTGAGGTGTCTTCTTCAGCTTCCTGACACACCCTTTTCAATACCCAATGTTCATTGGTGGCACCTAGGACGAGTAACTTCTCCATTGTGTATTACTCTCATAACATATAACAAGCACAAGACCAGTTTTGTAACAATTTCCATACACATTCAGATCAGTCTATTCTTAGATTCACCGCCGCTGAGTCTATGAGACGTGTGGATAATCATTGAAGTCAACATGTCATGTCAAAAGAACCCTAGCCACTGCTGCGGTAATTCATATGTATCCCAGCTCTTTTGTTCTCTTGCAATTGAATAACAATTTCGGTGCTTAGGGGGATGCCAATTATACCGTTGTTACCTATAAGTAGCATTGAATCTCTTATCGACTTGCTCACATTGCTTAACATGTCCAAATTCGCGCTCTTCACTGTCTGGTCCGCCATCATCGTTGCAGCGACTCCCGTCGCACAATCCGGTGGTGGACTGGGTGATCCTTGTAAGCGTCCCTTTGCGATTGCTAACACTAACTAACAAAACATTTTAGGTGGAATTTCAACCGTGGTACATCCTCTATTTCTCAGCTAACGTGTCATTCCACTGAATGAGTCTCTTGTTTATAGCCAATTTGTGAGTGACCAGACGTTTGCCCAGACTCATCTATAATACTGATACCGTTGTGCCCTTAGGTCGACCTCCGTACAAATGCTGCTTTACAACTCCTGAAACTGGATTGTGCGCTATTCCTTTATATTCCAGACGTGTATATATGACCTTCACCATAGTTGCTTGGACGTCACAGTTTGCCCGGGTTAGAATCATCAGCGATGAGCTTACGAGACGTATATTGTCGATTACTATCTCATGTCAAATAAACCCTCAGCCGTTACTGCACAAATTCGTATCTTGTGCCTCTCGTTCCCTTAATTATCGGTGTTTAGGAGGAGGTGGAGGAGATGTCAACTGTCATCGAGTTGCATATAAGTAGCCTCATATCTCCCCTGACTCGCTCACACCGTTCGACATGTTGAGATTCACGCTCTTCGTTATCTGGTCTATCATTGCTGCTTCAGCAACCCCAGTCGCACAATCTGATAGTATCCAACCTTGTAAGGGCATTGTACGAGTCTCGCATGTGCTCACTGACAAAACACACGTAGGTGGATTTATTGCAACAGCGGTAGGCCCCTTTGTTTCGTAGCCATCTTACTATCTCATTGACTGAGTTCACTTGTATATAGCCACCTTGTGAGTGACCAGGTGTCTCTTGGGAACACCTACGTGATTGACTGAGAATCCCCCCACAGGTCTCCCCCCGTTCAAATGTTGCTATACACGCCCTGACGTTGGATCGTGCGTTGTCTCTCTCGTATCTTCAGCGTGTGTATGTGACCTCCGCTATAGTTGTTTGAAGGTCAAAGTTTGCCCAGGCCTCCAGGAGCCTTCACTCAACCCCTCTTGATGGGTGTGAGATTCGATCGGTAAATTTGCGAGGGTGTATAAGTACATGTACCCAGTACGAGTGTGTTCCCTAAGGCCAATGTGTATATGTGTCCGTACGAACCAGAGAGAATTCCACAAAGTATGTCTGCAAGCACGCTTGCCACTCTATTGGGACGATATTCGCACGGTAAAAATAGCAACGGAAGAAAATATCACAGCCACCAAAGACTGCCGTTCCGCACTCGCATTTGGTCGACAACGACGACACACCCGCACACTGCATCGCTCCATACCCTCGCCTTCTCCTACTCTTATTAATAGTCTATTTCGCTCGCCATGAACGCCTCTAGATTCCTCCCTCGTCTACAAACTACCATCAGACATCATGCCATTTCAAGCCGTCACAAGTCGACACTCGTTCTAAGACCCCTGACAATGATGGATTCTTTACCAAGACTGCAAATGTCTGCGACGCGTGGAGCGACTCTGATGAAAACGTTCCGAACAAGCAGGAGAGCGTATAGCTCCGAAGGCTCAACGTCACAAGGGGGCGGTTTTTGGTCGCCCCTGTTCACGGTACTACTTGCCTTTGGTGTTGCTGCGACTGGCTATGGACTGTGCGTCTACTTGCTCTGTTGCGCATATATTTGCAAAAGTGACGGATGAAAATAATTAGGTACGAGATATATGGCACGCTTACGATGTGGCCGCAAGAGGTTCGGGGTGACCTACGCGAAGCGCTCAAAGCCAAGGACAACGAAGACTTGGACAAAAGTGTTGCCTATCTCCAACGGTGCGCACATACTACGTGTCTATGTTATGTTCGAAACTGCAAATGTACTCATTCAAACCAAACAGGGCATGGGAAACAACAAAAACCCTTCCCATCGAAACCTTCAAGTCTCAACCATATCTCAAAACCTCCGGCATCGCCATCTGCCTAGCCGAAGTCCTAGAAGGCACAGATAACAAGTCTGGGGCCTACGACATCTACACTGACGCACTTCAGCAGCTCCAGGATGCTGGAATCAAAGATATGACAGGCCCCGAAGTAATGCGAGCCGTTGCACTGGCGTACAAGCTCGGAGAAATGTGTGACGAGCTAGAAAAACCCAAAGAAGAGCAGGAAAAGTGGCTGACGTTTGGTGTCGAGACGGTGATGAAGAATGTTTTGGATGTGCCCGCGTTGGCGGCAAGTCAAGCCACTTCAAACGAGGCCGATAACCATATCGTCATCGCCGAGTTGGGTCTGCCGGATTGGGTGTCTACAGTCGATATCGCTGCACCGTTTGAGGCACTAGGAACGTTCTATTCGCGTGCGGGGAAGCTTGAGTAAGTGGTATTATCCATTCGCCTTTTGTCAGGAGATTGAGCAATGATTTATATAGCTTTGCCATGCCGCTGATGTTGCAGGCCGTTTCAATCCTCATTCCCCCTCCACCGCAAGAATCCACGCCTGAGGATAGATGCCGAGGTCGGTTGATGATAACGTGTACCATATCCGTGGCTGACTGGCTTATTCAGGTGCTCAACTAATGACGAGCATTTCGGAGATGATTATTCGGAATAATCTATCGCGTGAAACTGTTCAGCAAGCCGAACAATGGGCTATGAAAGGCCTGGAGGTGGTCGTGACTACGCGTAAGGCTTCTAAGGAGCCTATAGGTATTTGCGAAGTAGCGTATGCCGTGCAGTTGTTCAACATGGCCTCTCTGAGAGCGGTAAGTCTTCATATAGATATTAAATGTTCAACATCTCAATAACTTGCCTAGATTGGGGGAGACATCACCAAGGCGAAGGATCTTTTTGCTCGCAGTGCAAATCAAGCCAAAGCCATCGGTTACCAGTCCCTTGTGGAGACATCCAACCAGGCAATCGAGGAACTTAATTCGCGTACAGCCCCTAAAACCACTTAAATTAGAAGTCGAGTACGACATAGATGTAGAGAGAAGGCGTAATGGATATAATAGATGGCGAGGAAAAACGAAGTACACAAGAAACAATCTAAAGCAAAAGGAGCGCTTAGGCATCCTCGTCTGGAACCTCCTCAATCCTGGCACTACGGAGGGGCTGTGAATCAGAGTCGTCTGCGGCAACCCCGGCCACCGCAGCACTCCCGTTCTTTGACTTGCCCTTGTCCTTCTTCTCACCCTTCTCAGTCTTTCTCTTCTTCGACTTTTTCTTGGGAATATCCCACTCCCATAGAGGAATGAAGGAATCAACCTGTCAGGTAATTTGCATTTAGTAGTCGCTCTCAGGCCAAGAAACGAGCACATACAAAGCCAACATCCGCAAAGAGTTGCGGGAATATCCAGATACCTGGACTTGCCACGACGATGGTAATGACGTAGAAAATCAATCGAACGATGGCAATCGCAAAGAAGAGACCAATGAGACCCAACATGCCGATACTGAGATACCAGACACCCAGGCGCATAATGGGCGGCCAAAGAGGGAACATAACCCCAGCAAGCATAATGGCGACCATTAGAATGCCACCGGCATACGTGGTCCACTGGGAACCTTCGTAAAACCACGCGTAGTAATCCTCTGGACGGAAGAGCTGTTCTTGGATGATTTGAAGCGCCTTGGGGGATGATGACGAAGAGCCAGTGGGACCGCCACGCTGGACACGGAGGTAAAAGGCGAATGCATTGACGGCGGAAAGGATGGTGAGAGCTTCAGTCTCATTTGTTACTTTTGGTACATTCTTGAGCTTGGCATATGCGGGTGAAAGGAGAGCTTTCACTGCTGATTTGCCTGGAATAGAACATGAGACCCTAACTCGGTGAGTCTTGAGGAAATACAACGCGCCTTTGAAATAGTCAAGACGTTTGCCATTCAGTGCGCCGACGCGGACTTTGAGGCCAGAGCCCCCACTACGCAGGAACTGGGCGACATTTTTTATCTCGGGAGGTGCCTTTTGTTGTTGCTCCATTTTGTGTCAGCGAGAGGAACCTGTTAAGGGTTCAGTGTCAGCTTTGGGTTTGAGACAGAATAGATATAGATGGAGTGTAGAGTAGATATAACAAAATAAAATAGAACACGCACACCTTTTGTGTGTAGAGACGGTGGAGAGGAGGAAGGAGAAGGTGACAGAGAGAATGAGTGCGCTGGCGACTCAATGTCCAAAAGTACATCACTTCGGACACGTCACACTCTTCCAATAGCCTTACACAGCCACACTTCCGTTGATCTGCACCCATCAATAAATATCTTTCTCTCGTCTTCATCAACTGACTCTGTAGTCAGTCTCAAAACCTCGTACAGAAACAGGTTAATCTCGCTTGACGAAGTCGTCTGCATGCGCATAAACACAACATTGGTACCTGACCCTTCGAGGAGACAGTCGGACCAGAAGGTTCGCTGGACCGAAATACACCATTCTCCCTGGGCTTTCGGGAATCTTAAATGCTGTCGCGTGAGCATCAGGATCTGAAGGCTGACTGCCCATCCTCTAATCTTGTCCGGCCGAACGATCCACGCGACCGGGTATAAGCGCTTCCAAGTTGTCCTCGTTCCCGCGAAAGGTCCTCAATCAAACACACTTCCGAAGGGATCTCTATATCCCTGTGCCGCTGATTAATAGGGCCATAGATATGTGAGGCTTCATCTGGTGAATTCATATTGCCTCTATCGGCTCCCTACCTCATTAAGACAACTCGACAAAGAACCACCCTATTCTGTTCACACACTTGGACGCTAATCCGAGATGTTCACTTGCCAAGTGTCCTTGCATAACCCTCGATTCGAGGTCAAACGTCGGATCGAATTGTGGACGGGCGTCCTCACACCTCGATCACACACCCTCTGCCCCCCCTCTACCCCTATTGAAAACAGACGTCCCAATGCGACAGTATCATTAGCGAACCCAACGTCAACGGCCAATTTTCATCAACTCATCTACAATGTGTTCTCTGGCACTCTCTAATCCCGTATCTGCCAAGCCATGCTATTTCTAAGTGGAATTGACGATTCTAGTGTTTGTTGGCGGACTAATCTACTGCGGCCTGCAAAGCTCAAAGTTTTTCACTTTGGCAAGCCCAGCATCTCTTGGCACATAGAGACTCGATTTCCTAGTCGCTGAGCGGCGAGGTTGTACCTATGGAAGACATTTCCAGGCCATTCGATCTCCTGCGAGCGGGGTAACTGCTAACTTGGAACCCTATCTCTTTACTGAGCTCTAAATAGTCTGGGAGAAGGAAAGGTATATGAACCGAGAAAGGCACGCCGTGATGTACAAAACTCCACATCCAACGATATCCTCAAGAGAAATAGCTAAGTTTATCACTTTAATTCCTCTTATTGCCTTGGCTCGATAAGCCTCTGCTGCGGTCCCTGTCTGGGGTCAATGTATGCGCTCCATGACTATTACACACTTGTTTCCCCTGATTGACGCGTACCATTTCTACAGGCAGCGGTATCAATTATTCGGGCGAGGTAATTAACTCCTCGCTAAAACCTTACTTAGTCACACTCTTCTCTTCCCCCAGACAACTTGTGAGTCGGATACTGTTCGTAATCACTTCCTCAGATTGCACTACCTACAGGTGCCTCCGGTACCCATTGCGTCTATTTCAACGACTATTATTCTCAGCATGAGCTCCGTCTTTGAAATGACAGTCAATTGACATCGCTACAACAGATACCAACCTGGCGGCCCCACAACGGCCCTTCCTCTAACTACCACTACTCCTGGAAACCCAGGCGGCACCAGTCCCCCAGTTTCTGGAACACTTAACGGCAGAATCGCCGCCAAGGGCGAGAAATACTTCGTATGTCTGACGCAGCTGACGTCTCAGGCACTGACCCTAGAACTCTCAATAAATCCGGTTCGTTGAATCCAGTCCTTTGTCTTCGGTTAGGGTGACTCACATATCGTCAAAGCCAATGTCGCCAGGTTGAAATCTGACTTTGGCTGTGTTACTCCCGTGAGTTCATTCGCCTCAGACCTTTAGCATGACCACTCACGATGGCTTCAGGAAAATTCCATGAAGGTATAGGTCAGCATACTTCGCATTGAATTGTGACTGAGACACCGCTTCTAACTTGGTGGAATGCGATTGAACGTGAGTTATCCTGACCTCATTACTGATGAGTTTCGTTGGCCGAGGTGTGCTCTTAGCTTCTAGGGGTGGCTTTAACTATGGAAATGCTGATACCCTCGTCAACTGGGCGACTTCCAATGGCAAGATGGTCCGTGGTCATGCTCTCGGTAAGTATGCACCACCCCAACTTTCACAGTATACGATACCGATCGTGTTGATGTGTGCTTGCCGGTCTGGCATTCCCAGCTCCAGCTCCCTTCTTGGGTCTCTTCCATTGGCGACTCTACAACCTTGGCACGTCTATAAATACTATTACATCCCATGAACACCGATGACATGCTGATTCTGCACCAGACTTCAGTTATCACAACAATCACATCTCAAACGTAGCAGGTCGCTACAAAGGAAAGCTTTACGGTACATTTTCAATCATCAAAGCGTTAAACAAAGGAGACTAATCCGTCATTACAACTGTAATTACCTAGCTTTCTGACCTTGTAGCTAGCTTACGTCCGGATGGGAAACACTAGTGAGACGTGTGCAAGTGAGGCTCCGGCGTCTTTCGGTCACTTTGGAAACATACTCAACGAGAGATTCCCGTTCACAGTGAAACCTTGAATGAAAATGGAAGCTACTGATCTTCGGTCTTCTACAATGTTCTTGGCGCCATGAGCCTAACCAAATCCTCTTACTGAGATCAACGGCCCGACTTGGGAGACAGAATTTTGTCAAGATCGCTTTCCAGGCTGCAAGGAACGCCGATGGCAACGCGCAAGGTGAGCTCCCGCGACACCCAAAGGCGGACTGATGTTAGCCCGTGGGCAGGCGGTACATCAATGATTTCAATCTTGACTCGAACAATGCCAAAGTTCAGGGAATCATTCGAGTGGTCAACAGCGTCAATACAGGTGGAACCCGCCTCATTGACGGTATCGGCACTCAGATGTACGTACTCCTGTCTCGTCTTTCCTTATGATCCATCCGGTTCCCCTGACATTGTTCTCATCCATAACCTTGTAGTCCGGTGGCGCTGGTGGTGTCCAGTCTGCTCTCACAGCCTCCGCTGGCACTGGTCTTGAAGTCGCTATCACGGAGCTCGATATCGCAAATGCTTCGTCCAATGATTATACGACTGTCGTTAAGGCTTGTCTTGTGGTTTCTAATTGTGTTGACATCACTACCTGGGGTGTTGCTGATGTTGTGAGTAGTATTGAACTGAGCCCTCGCTTTGGGGCCGCGCTTAGTTGTTTTTTTTTTTCAGGATTCCTGGCGTGCAAGCACTCATCCGTTGTTGTGTGACGACAGAGCTACAATCCTAAACCGGCATATACTGCTGTTATCCAAGCCATGGCTTGAGAATTCACTAACATCATTCAAGCTTGATCTAGATTACCTTGATTTGTGTATTCTAGTTACGAAACACAATACTCAACAGGTTTTCACTGTGGCTGCGTACTAGAGCCTCTCACAATGCGACCGTCTACAAGGGGAGAAAACACTGGTAACACAAGACGGGCGAGAAGCCCGAATAATTTTTTTTCCTGTGAAACTCAAGACCATGAGGATTGGTAAAAGAAATGTGGAGCCACCTCGCCAAGGTGGAGTTGGGCGAAAGCAAACTTCGTTTTGGGGAAACTCTCGCTCGACTCGGTGGGATATAAATAGATTTCGTTTGCTATA
>QFDT01001301.1:0-32330 GCA_003315915.1 Macrolepiota dolichaula
TCGGTATCAGAACTTACGGAGTATCATACCACACGATGTGCGCGCACCTCGTGATGGGTCACATGTCCAGTTCTGTGCACGGACCATCCATCATTACTATATAAACCTTGGCTCACCCAACAATTTTCCCCTTAGAACATACTCGAACAGGATCTGTTTACAGAAACTGACCGAGTCTCGCATTTTTACAAATGCCACATCCTTCATATCCACTCGATGACACTCGCGCTCTCTCGTCTTAACCGAGAACATGGCCTGGCTTTTTGCGAGGTCTCGAGGACGTTTTGGCTTGTTTCCATTCCTTGGGCTTGTATGAGCACTTGGAGGGTCTGGTCAGCGAGATGAGCATCTGTCTGATGGATACTCTAGTTTCTTTTGTATGTAATCAATGCAAATCTTTTCGTGATTCCTAGTGGACAATCAATGAGTGCAAGCTATCGTTCTAATGTACATGAGATATTTCATTTGATATTGGCCGGTATATACATGGGAGAAAAATGCTGCAGGATCCAATGGACAGAGATGGCTTGTGCTATGGAAGTGCAGGTGATGACTAAAAGATAGATACCAACGAGAATCATGGAGACGAGAATTGCGTGGCAAGGCTCAAGCTTCAACTTCATGCCTACTACGTCCAACCGAGAAGCAATGGGGTATCGGTATTAACATGAATACAGTAACAGCATATAGATGAGGAGTGAGTGTTCTCTGGGGATTATTGGTTGATGGGGGTCGGTATCATCATTGAATGTAGCCGACGATCCTCCAGGAATATGAAAGTGGTAGGTGCACAGGCACATGTCAGAGTCCTTGAATCTGAACTATCAGGAATTGTTTCTCGTCCGTGAATTGTTCATCTAATGGAGATATCCGACAAGGAATAGACAGTTAACATCAACCCATTACGAGCCCAGAAGAGATAGAACTAACCTTCCTTATCGTTGTGGAAATTACGTAGGAATGCTAGCAACTTCTCCTTATTCCGTCGTAGAATGCTCTCGATTTGTGGCGGTTTCTTTGGGTTCGCAACGAAGACCTGCGCGTGCGAAGACAAACATCAGTAAACCATGAAATATAGCGACTTGACAAGGTGAACCTTGAACACGTGAAAGGCCTCAAATTGGATATTTTTGCTTTTGTCTCGCAGCAGGTTCATCATCATCTTTAGGTTGGCTTCGTTCGCAATGTAGCGAGTCATGACATTGAAGTTGGCCCGATCCAGCAGGATTTCGCCAAGCAACTTCAAAGACTGGCGCTTTGTGACGTAGTTGGTCGATAAAATAAGTGTCGTAAAGGAAGAGAAGAACTTTTTGGGAAATGACAAACAATCAGTCAGCATGAGCGCAAGTGAATAAAGGATAAGAATAGGCGCACGCGGTCATAGTGCTTGTCAAGATACTCGGCCACCATGGGTTTATGTCTCGTGAGTGTCTCCTTGAGGTTAGCGAACGCATCACAGGAGATTCCGAATGTCGTCGTTTCGATGAAGTGGGGGAATTTGTAAAACCTGGTTTCAGGGTACTTCCTTAGTAAGGTTGTCTAGGTGAACTGAGGGAATGCTCAACAACATACTGATCAGAGTTAAGTAGCAACTTGCAAAGCTGTTCATGGCGCAGCATCTCCTTGAGAATCATACCGGTATTGAGGGCAACTTCTTCGTTCTCGTAACCAGCGAGAGCGGCGAATATGATATCTTGTCGCCCAGCGATATGGTCGACAGTGGGCCACCGAGAGCCAATCTGCCGTCGCAAGAGGTTGTTGAATATTTGAACGACGTCCTTCCGCGCTTCAAACTCGAACCGTGATATATGGAGGAGGAGCAGATACAAGAGATCGCTATTGTAGAACTCTTGCGAGAGCTGCGCGGTCAGCTCTGGTGTCCCCTCTGCAAGTAAATAGGAATGAAATGGCAGTGGTTAGACCTCTTCATATAGGAGGCTGGTGACGAGATAACATACCAGCGTCGCCATGCAAGATTGCCTTGATCTGCTGGAGATTCTTGGAAATATCCTCACTCGCCTAGTGGGAAATCATGAACATTTCATAATCAGGAAACACATGGGCCGCATGAAGTATACCTTTCTCCTTGTTTCTCCCCCTGGCGTACTCGACTCTAGACGTGTCACTGAATCTTTGAGCCCCTTGACCAGATCTGGTGGCGTCCGCGGTTTCGTCTTGAAGAAATTCATGTTTATATGGAAGGTTTAGTGACAAGGGACAATATATGGCAAAAATGGCAAAATTTGGGCCACCAGAAGGCCTGCAGGGGAGGTGGAGATGGATTATGAAGGTGTGAGCACTTGTTGTTAGCAACTCGTGCGTTTCAGACCTGGTTCAATTTCGGTAGTAGCGGTCCGTTGATCGGAGGTACAAACAGTGCCAAACGTCAGTGATCTCTATTCAACCTCAAGTCTCGACCCTTCCCACAATTAACCGGCCCCGATAACTGATGTTTATATATCTCACTCATTTCTGAACATCGTTGTGGACTCATTGTTCCTCTCTTGTGTATAATGGAAAGCACCTCTCATTGATTCACCAACGCTATCACTCACGTGTCAAAATTCATAAGGCACGAGATACACCGGACTATGTGTCATACTGACCATGCGTGATTAGTCTTCCCCAAGACAGACTTATTTATATGACATAGCCGTTGGGCCTGACATTGATCCGAATATCACAACTTTATGTCTGGCCTCAGTCATTTTGATGTACCAGTAGTCGCTGATAAGTCTTGTCAATGAGTACGGAGCCGCCCTCTCCTTTTATGAATTGACCAAAGACGCATATTTGTATGGAATTCTGTTGACAACCTCGTGTGGACTAGAACTTGTGCCTGGGCATTCTATCACCGTCGTCGCCGTGTGTGATGACCATCTCCGAACGCAATTATCCGGGCGACATACAACAATTCCTTGGCCCGACCCACAGTCAACTCTTGTGCTTGGCTCATTCATCGCACTGCCCCGTATTCGTATGGTTAGAATCTGGGAGACCATGTGCACGCAACGTCGGCTCGATGTCAATTTCACCCCGGGCTGCCGTAGCAACTTCTCATCGGTGTGGGTTCATTCAAGGTCACTCGAGCATCTACCAAAAATATGTCAAGTCAAGTTTAAAGAGTGTAACCTTCCTTCCCTATTCTTTCGGCTACCATATATGCTCCCTATCTACCGTGGCAGTTCTATGGATCCTCTGAAGATCATATGCCTTCGACGCTGATTACCTGTTCCTGCTCCGTTGATCCGAATTTAATGTTGTAGTGGGGGCCCCTAACAAAAACGCTATCAATGATATCATGCCTACTTCGGGATGGGTATTTCTCGGCTGTAGCACAAATGCCTTGCGATAGAGCGTCCGAATCACCTACCAAGCCGACGAATTTGATCACCAAAGGTGTGGAAACTTGTTCCATGAGTTGGAGAAATTATGCAGGACCGATCATACCCCGGGGGGTCGTAGGTTATCGCTCGATTCGCCATTAGATGTTGCCCAAGAAGCGCGGAAAAACGCGTTTGGTTGCTTCTGTAAGACTTGGGTTGTACTCGACGCCTACAAACATAAACCCCTCGGACTCAATTGTCGAGCTGGGTTGTGAGGTGTGTTGCTATTGAAACCGAGTTCAGGCTCTCTCGATATCTCCGAACAAGTATTTCGCATCTATGGCCATAGTGTTTTAATTGTTACAGAACAAGACTGGTACAGTAAACATTCTCGTCGAAGGCTCGACTTATGTACATAGCACTTGAGACGTTCTTTCACAGTTCCTTGATATTCATCCTGGCGGCGAGTGCTCTTGGATCGTCGTGTCATTAAGCATGAAAACACCCTCACACATGACTTTTCAACTATAACAAAGCTAACTTCTCCAACAAGAGGTCTCTCCCTCGCCCCTCTCCCTTCTGAACAATCTTCCGCTCCTTTTCTCCGAACCAACTCTTCAGTTTCCGCCGCTCGTCCTTCGCATCCCCACACTTCACCAACGCCTCACATAGAGTCGTAATAACAAAGGTTCCATTCCTCTCTCCTTCTGTGCACATCGTTACGACGATATTCTGAGGCACGGTATTCATGAATCGTGTAACAAACGCCGATGCATCCCATTGATCCGCCGTCTCAATCGACTGTGCCTTCTTGTTGTAGTGCCCACCCTGGAGAAGAGTTTTATACATTCGCGACGTCCAGGATAGGTCAATTGGGTGGGGATTTGACGTGTCCGAGGATGGGTATGGAATGGCGAGAGCGTCCAAAAGTGTTTTCGTTGCACTAGTTTTATCTGTGGCACGACATCATGAGTACCCGAAAAATTTCGATGAAGAATATGCATACCTCCTTCAGCGTAGAGCATAACTTCAGTTGCGACCAGACACCCTCTTGGCTCTTTCGACACCTTTGTCCCATTCTCTGCTATCCACTGAATCAGAGCATCACTAGCAAATCTCCGAACCTCTGTTGCACGAGCCTCGGGGTCCTT
The DNA here is from genome assembly GCA_003315915.1 of Macrolepiota dolichaula. Taxonomy (NCBI): domain Eukaryota; kingdom Fungi; phylum Basidiomycota; class Agaricomycetes; order Agaricales; family Agaricaceae; genus Macrolepiota; species Macrolepiota dolichaula. The sequence continues at coordinate 4,478 of QFDT01001301.1, forward strand.
TTTGCTGGTCCGCGCACGGGCAGCGTCGGTTTCTTCCAACGATGCAATTTGTGCGGGCATGAAGTGTCTCCGGGTACGGGGCGCAAGGAGGTACACAAGAACACGGAGGCCTTGTGGTTTTTCGTAAATGTTATTTGCGGAAGTGGTGATTTCGGATATCAGAGATTTCGCTAGGAGCTTAGTATCACTAAAGCGGTCAGATGAATAGGGCATTGAAGAGGAATGAGAGGAACGGCTGACTCAATGACATCCAGAGCAGTGAAGAGTACGAGCTGAGCTTCATCGTCAAGGCACATTCGCTCAATGTGTGGCTTGAAAACTTTAAGGATCTGTTTCCGATCCTATCAAGGCTAGAAGAGTGAGAAACCTTTCGATGGGAACGTAGCAGGGGGGCGAACCTTCGCAGTACCCTGAGCGAGGAATTCGCGTACCACGCGGCTCCCATCCCTCGTATGTACCATCTCCGCTAGAAGCTCCTGACAGCTGCATTTATGAATTTCAACGCGCGCTGGGGAGGGGAAGAGTTTACCTTTCAAACATCTCTCTCCGTAGCTTCTCCTGCTCTGCTTCGTCGGAGAGTGTGCTTAAAGCTGTAAGGTATTCCCAAAGGACGCGATGCACAACAGCGTGTGTAACTGCACCCTTGTCCGGATTGTTGAAGCTAATGAATCGTCAGTTTTACATTGTAAGTGCGGTGAAATCGGGCACATACATGAGCATCAGATTCTCCTTGACTGCGGCAAGTGTCCGCTTTCGTCTTTCATCATTCGCCCCTTCCAGCAGACCAGCAAGGCCCTTCTTAGCACTATCTTTATCTTCAGCACTACCCTTCGTTGTGCCGAAAAGGAGAGCCTCCTTGCCATAAAAGTCACGCAATAGGAATGTTCGTTCATAGGCATTCGCATGGAGCTCGAAAACATCCGCAAGAACAGGAGACGCTTCACGATGAAGGAGCAGTCGAAGGACGTGAGATTGGAATTCTTGGAGAATGGAAGCCCGATGGGTTGGGCAGATACGAATAAGTTTTGAAACGAGGAACTAAAGATAAGATAAGCAAAACACTTGCGAGAGAATAAGGTGATACGCGCCTTCGAATACTTGTTCTGGACGAGGTCATTGTATTTTCCTTTTAATTCGAGTGCGATCTCGTCTCGCTCCTTCTGTCGCCCATATTTGACGATAGTCTGCACTATCCGGCTTGCGTCATGCTTGAATACAATCTCTTTGACATTTCCGCGTACTACGTTCATGAGGTCATTGACATGTTTTTGACGTTCTGCACTTGGAATATTTTTCTGTCGGGCAAGCGACCAGACGCGTTTGGCGTCAGTGAGTAGAGTTGAATGAGGTTTAGCTGCCTTCCGTTGTTCTAGTAGAGCCCTCTGAGCTTTATGGGATTCCCTGGCAGCTTTATGTATTGATATTATTGAATATTCGATTCACACATAAGCCCGACACACCATTTGGATCTTTTTGTGCTTTCGTTTGCACGGCCCCTTCATCAACCTCCATGGCATCCTCATCTATTGGCGGTTCGTCATCCATTGCAGCATCGTCCTCCCCATCATCATCAACATCTTCCCAGTTTACCGAATCGTCTTCCTCTAAATCCGAGTCTGGATCCTCGACAATTGGGAACGCATGTGTTACGGGCCGACTTCGTTTCTTTTCGGTAGGTTTTGATGTCGCCTCGGGTATTTCCTTCTCGGAACTACGCCTTTTTGGTTTGGATTCAAGTTTTGTGGTCGCTGGACGTTTCTTACTGCCTTTTGGTACCGCCATGGTGTATGTAGGGAGCGAGACTTTGGAAACTTCAAAATTTGATGAGAGCCATATCAGTCACTCTGTGACTGTGATGTCAATGTGATGCACGTCACAGTACCTCCAATTAAGTGTCCATTCTCATCTTTCTACTTGATTGTTCGTTCCCTATATGTGAGTTCTGCAGTGTCTATATATCGTTTCCAAACTCATTGCGCTCTCAGGCCTCCAAAAGGCACTTCTAGGAGGAAAGTTGCTGCTTCGGATGGATCGGCGACTCCCCATATACCCGTGAGTGCGTTGAGAACTCGGAGAGAATGGGAGAAATAACCAAGTTTCAAGACACTAGCTGAACAGCTCTCATACATTCATCTCCCAAAACCGTTCAAGAACCCTAATTACACAAAGAATGTAAACAGACGCGTCAAGAACTTGAAAACTGTTCTTGGCCAGGAACGTGAACGTGAGCGAGCGGAAAGGGAACGGCGCCGTCAAGAGAAAGCGGAAGCAGAGGCACGGGACCAAGAAAGAATGCAAGTAGATGGAGAAACCCCCAAGACGCAAGAACCAGATGATGAAGAGGTTCCTACATGTACGAACTCGCCCTGTGCCCAAGTAGCCGTTACTCATAAACAAAATGTAGATACCTCAATCGAAGCACCTCCTTCCGTCTGGCCTCAGGGACGCTATTGCGATATCACAGGCCTTGAAGTAAGGACGTCCTCATTTTTGGTCAACATACCGATTGAAATGTTGAAATCCTAGGCTCCATATACCGATCCGGCAACGGGGCTTCGCTACCACGACAAGAGCGTGTACGAAGTTATCAAGAGTTTGGTGCGTCGTTCCTGTCTCATAGATTATTTCCACTCAAAAGTAGTATTCAAGAGTACAAGCACAGCCAAAGAATACCTATCTGGTGAGAACTATGCTCAATAATCCATCTCCGAGACTCTAATCAACCTCCCTTAGCTCGTGGTGTCAATTCGATCGTGAAATAACTGCAACGCATTCAGACTCTCCCAGTGGTCCTGTGTCATGATGGGTTTAATTTAGCCGATGGTTTTCGACTGGCTCAGTAAGGACAAAATATGATTATTCAAGGCACGACATTATACTCGAAGTGCAGTCAGAAATATTCCGGCCCGTCAACTCATTAGAACAGTCGAGCAACACATTACGGTTCCAGTGAGATGTAGTGAATTCTAAAGAGATTATTCGTAACAACAGAAATATTCTACTCTTGTAGAGTACCTATATGATGCATCGAGCGCAATGGAGTCAGTGATCGTCACGTGTATGATATCATTTGACGCGTATCCCCGGCTTCGCGTTTGCTGTCCACCAACCCGACATTGTCCCCTCCCCATCTCACTCGCCATTAGATTCCACCTTTCGACAAATGCAACACTTGAGGACAATCATTCGACAATTTGTACCCCGGCAAATTTTCTGGCGGCCTTCAATTTTGGTGACACAACGGACCCTCTCATATACTACTTCACGATGGCACCTATCGTCAACACCTCGACTAAACTCTTCCCATACAACAAATATCACTACTTTAAATCAACATGACCGACGTTATAGCTCTTCCGACGCTCCAAACAGTGGCGAATCTTTTCCCGACCCAAGTAGACCAGACCTCTTTTACCACCTTGTCCAGCCACCAACCCCGACATCCAAAACTCTCCCAGTATATGCATTGTCTTATTTATCAGAAAAACCGCCAACCTCATCTTCTACGACTATCATTGGATGGTTGCCTGCTCAAGGACCGGCGAACGAAGGGAACACGAGCTCAGACCCCAAAATCATAAGTGAGAACGTAACATTGGGCGATTTTGTCGGCAACTGTGAGTTCTCTTGATTGTGTACTAGCATTAGGGAGTCTCACGCTTCTGACAATGTAGCGAAATTCCTTGACATCTTGCACTCGGCAATTAAGGAGGGACTCAGAGAGGGCGTGGACGAGATTCAGAAAGCGACTGCTATTCAGACTATGGACGGTTGGATGCACATTCACGGTACACTCTTTATGCTATTAGGGTCCAGAGGTATGGTAGCTGACGTATTCATAGATCAGCGAAATATACCAGCCCTCAACAGGATAGGTGATCCTGACGATATTATCGGAACGGTCCTCGTGGAGAACAGCGAGGTACATATACTCCTTTAGTTTTTGATTCAAGTTGCTTCTGACTGATACTGCATAGATCCTCCCTGAAACATACCAACCTATGTTAGCCTATCGGTTGGTCACTTCTGATGGACTTATGAAGCTGACCCCCGGTTTGGCCAAGAAGCTACAGGACAAACTGGCGGCTATTTCCAATGCGGAGAAAGTTTCCAGGTCTTGAAACATACCAGCGCTTCGAAGATGCTCCCATCGGAGTGATTGGAAGCGTAAAGTCGGTAAAATGGATGACCAGACGGCATGCACTTGCTACCTCAATTAGGCAAGTCACGCCTTTTGGTATGCGGTAGAATAATTTGTCTGACGCTTCGGTGAAAGTCACTCTTACTTTAGCAACAGGGAAAGTTTGATCTTCCGTTCATTTGAACGCCGCCACCCAGTCTACTACTGTCAAATGAAAAATAGTGACATACTACAATCATATTCATACCACGCCGCCACCAAGAACCTCTCGACCGATTCATCTCCAGTGCTGAGCTAGCGCGGCACTTGACATCAATCACACCGCCAAGACACTAAGCTCTTGCTTGTCATCCTCTGATCAACCATAGGAACGCGACTTATCCATTTTGTCAGTATTAAGATCATAGTCACAGTCCAATAATGGAGCAAGCTTCTTTGACTTGCTACCAAATCAGGGTGGGCTTACGACGTGAAATCACGTCTAGCTCATGGGACAAAGATTCATACTAACTTTGTTAGATGTTACACATCTTACCAAGGCACCCAGATCTCCCGATTTATAGACCTTCCCAATTCCCTGATGATTGTAGCCTAACATTTCTATCTTTCAACACCCCGAGTTCGCGTGACAAGGAACACTACTACGAGGACTCGGGTTTTTTTCACTCTTCACATACACTGGCTGGCTTGACAGCCAAGGAATCAGCTTCTTCGCTGGACTACTCTGCACTGCCTGCATGCTATTTTCGCGATTAATATCGATGTACTCAACATCTGCCGAGAATTTTTGCTCAAGAGGTTTTGATCGGTCAAATTATTCTCATTGGTCTGCTTGTCGACGCAGAAATGATGACTTTGGTCAATGGCCGGTGATCCATTTTTTATCATAACTAATATAGTAGCCGTGGTAGTACTCAACAACGTTAATGATAATGACACACAGATTGTCCTGATCGTAAATGGGGTAGGGAGACGGTAGAATACGCAAATTGGAATATCGAGTCGGGTGGGAAACTCGTGACAGTGTCAGTCAGATAACGGTTGGTCACAAACCAGAGATCCTCTTATGTCTTCTCAGGAAATTCAGACCTCTGCATCCGCTGCTGATATCGAGGATGCTCCAAACAAAGCCATCTGCAAACTGTAGGTGATAAACAGTGCTTTTGTGTGTGTTGTCTGACTTATCTCAGCTGTCGTCGTCAGTTTGCCAAATACACTTGTCCTTCATGCAATGTCCCATATTGCTCGTTAGCCTGTTTCAGGTCGTCCGTAAGTAGTTTCGCATCTCTCAGCTTGGAGAAGCGCTGAATGGTATGCGTGCCTATGCAGTCTCATTACCAGTGCTCTGAAACCTTCTACAAGGATGAACTGAAATCTGACATAGCGACAACGCCTTCCCGAACGGCTAGCGAACGGAAGCAGATGATGGACCTTCTCAAACGTTTCGAGGAAGAAGCCGTTACAGAAGATGACACTCTTAAGAAAGAAGCCTTTGAGGATAATGATAGTGAAGACGAGAATGAGGCCGAGAAAGATTCAATAGTAGAGAGGTTCGCTGGGATTGATCTTGGCAAGCAAAACACTCCCTCGATTTATCTTCCATAATAACACCGTTTTAGATACTCTCACATCTGAGGATATGTGGGAATTGCTTGATCCAGCGGAAAAGGAAAAGTTTATGAAAGCTCTTGGAGACCCACTCAGTGAGCTTACACAAAAGCTACTGAGCAGTGAACAGTTAGAAGTGGAATTGGAACAACCTTGGTGGGCTAAAAATGAACTTGAAGAAAGGCTTTCGCATATCGGTTCCGACGACAGACCCAGAAAAACAGGGCTAGTGCCAGAACCTATCCGTATCCCCCGGTCAATGATCAAGCCCATTCCGCATGGACATCCCCTGGTGTACAACCTATGCGTCATTTGGTATGTTCGTGCTCAGGAGTCAGGGAAGCTATAACTGATCATGCGAAACAGCATTGCCTATAGTTACACCATCCGTCGCCTTGCCATCCGCGCGCTTTCCGCTCTGTCTCCAACTAACCCAGACTCTGGAGAAGCTCAGAGATTGATGAATCTACTGGCGCCATTCCTGACAGATCGCCGATCAACGACATTACATTCCAGTGTCGGAGCCGCCACTATTGACGTTTACTCAAGGTTTGAAATGGTGTGGCGTTATGCATGCGCAGGACCAGGATAAAATTGCTGACGCCTATTTTATATCAGGGGAAAATTAGCTCCGAACTACTCGCTGTTCTATTAGAGGATACAGCAGTATTGATGAAACCTCGACGGGTTGTATTAATGACTGGAGCATCTTCAAAGGCGGCCCTGGAGGGAGATACAACGCTCGTCGATACGGCGGACCATCCTCATATCATGCCAATCCTCGTTCTATCCGATCTGATATCCTTCTACCGATTCGACGAAGATAAACTGCCATCTGAACCCAACGCTCCGGGCGGTCTGAATCGATCAGAGGCACGATCGAAGAAGTCGACGCAGACTGGAATGCGCAGCTACCAGCACGTGGCGCGCAAGCTCGAGTTTTATGTTGCACATGTCCTGGCGACGCCGAGTGGGATTTTGGAGGGTGTCACTGAGGAGGTGCTGCGGTGGTCACGAAAAGTACGAGCTGAGAGCGTCGAGAAGAAGGGCTCTGGGGGGTCAACAAACATAGTACAAAAGCTCGGAGAGCGGCAGTTGGTCCAAGAAATTGGCTAATCTTCCAACTTGTGAAAATTGCGAGGAGCGTCCGTCACGTGATTACGCATGGAGTACCCCCACAGTCGTTTCGCGCACTCGTCTGTCTCGGATGTGGGCTGGAATTACGTGTGATGTGTGAGCTGAACCCGTATCCACGTGTGCCTATCCACCAGAATGTTTCGAGCCCTGTGCCATGAGCGGTTGCCGCTTCCGTTTGGCGGACTTACATACCTTCAATTCTTCGCTAGGGCCTAACATCTACTACTTTCCTACCAAGAATGAGAAAAGAAGTCAAATTCGAGCCTTGAAAATAAGTACATGAAAAACTAGTTGATAACTCGCAAGCATAACTATGAACTCTATGTCTACTGGAACTCTTCGGGGAGAGCATTGTAACTGGAGGGGGTGGAATCAATTGTGAAAACAGCCAAGGAAAGATATAGATACTCACGCGGGGCAGAGAGCGTTCCAGGCCTTGGAAGGGTGAACCGCCGTCTGGACAGTGGCGGGATCAGCGAGCATAACAGTGGCGAGACCGGCTTGCTTGTGCCAGTAGATATGGCAATGGAAGAACCAGGGACCGGGTTTGTCAGTGTTAAAGCGGATAGTGGTGCCAGATCCTCCAACAGCGACGGTCTGCCGTTCAGGTGTCAGTAAGTCTTTTTTTTAAGAGAATGTGAGGGCGCACATCACGACGGATAGGGTTGACCGTGTTACTGTCAGGAGAAGACATGGATTTGATGACTTGGAAGTTCATCTAAAATTGGATATGTTAAACTTAACGGACTGTAGTATCATTCTGGAAGAAGAAACTCACGCCGTGAAGGTGAAGTGCTATTTTGATTTAACGGATATTGAGTTACAAATTTAGAAGGCTTGGTCTGATGGATTGACTTACGGTGAGCATCATCATCATCACTGTATATAAATATATATCAGGTCTTCAATTGACCGGAAAGAAGTTACGAAACCACGCACGTAGGAGGGAAGACAATTTCAACTGTCGCGTTGGCGGGGAGAACAAAGACGTTTTCGGTCGCATTGAAGTTACCAGGTTGAATGGCACCACCCAAGACACGCTCGAGAGTCGGTGCTTTCTCGGGCAGGAAGGAAACACCATTGACATTCCAGATAGCCTTCCCAGCGACCTAGTAATACAGTGAGCACCAAATTCAGGCATATGACTTGCCGGAACACGCACGACTTCAAGGTCAAGATTGAGAGTCACGTCGGGTTCGGAAACCTAGGGAGTCTTAGTATACACGTATGAAACTACGTTCTTATCTTGGATGCTCACGGGAGTTGGGACGAGGGGCTGAGGACAGAGTCAGCAGATGATAGCTTTAGAACGACATGTTTTGCTTACGCGAAGGTCGGCTTCAATAAGAGCACCATCTGCGGGACCAGAGGTCATCGGACCAGTAGGGTCGGCAATGGGAGCACCGAGGTAACGGATGATAGCGCGTGAGAGAGTAGCGTTCTCTGTAGTAAAAGTACTGAGCGCTTGATATAGCAGAAGATGGGGGGAAATGCCTACGGTGCAAGTTACGAGCTGGAGAACCACCTACGAAAGGTGCGTTGAACCAGTAATTGCCGACGGGTTGATTGGCGTTGAGGACAGCGGAGTAGCGCTGACCAGCAAGCATGTCAAACTTCTGGACGGTGTGGGGTTGAGTAAGCTCGCCATCGGCCTCGATGAGCGCTGAATCGCAATGCGTCTTAGTCTATTGTAGAGGAAAGAACAAAACTACAATACTCACTAAGATTGTGATTGTCAATTGACACAGTGAAAACGTTACGAGCGGACTCATTGATAATGCGGAGGCGGTAGCGTTTGCCATGAACAACATTGATAACGGACCAGGGAACAGCAGGGCCACCATTGTAGCGGCCAGCGCCATTAACAAGGCCAGAGTCAGAGACCGGAACGATACCAGTCGCTTCATAACCCGACAGAAGAGGAAGGGTTGAGTTTTGCCACCAATCGGAGAGTTGAACGATCTAGCGCCGGAGATCAAAAGGGAGCCCACAGAGATGGAGTTGGAGAGAATTCTTACGGTAGACTCGTTGTCAACATCATAGAGTTTGCGATGGGGGTCTTCAGGATCATAGATGATCAAAGGACCACGGAGACCCTAGCCAACACTTGAGAACGCGAGGTAGGATGTCTGGGAAAGAAGCATGCTTACGTCGACGTATTGAACGCTGAGCTCGCTGTGATACCAGAAGGTACCAGTTTGAGATCCAAGAGGTATGGTATAGGTATAACTGGCTTCGGGGGCGATGGGGCAGGCGTTGATAAAAGGTTCGCCCTCCTCATATACATTGGCAGTATTGAAGAAGATGCCATCAAAGTTCTAATTGCGCATCAGGCGCACACCAAAATAAGAAAAATACGGAAAACACCTACAAGGGCTGTGCTCCGGCGCATGGACGCGTCGGTCTGAATGGGTTCGGTGAGTACGGTGTAAAAGTCATCGGAACCATAAGGAGCCTACCAGTTTGTTGTTGACGGTGACCTGGAGAGTCTGGCCCTTTTGAGCCGTGATAGGAGCACCAGGGAATCTTCCATTCGCAACAACAGTGCCTGAAGTTCATCAGCAATAGGAACCCAGGCGTAATCAGACACAGCGTACTTCTCTTGAAACCATCGGGGGCGAGTTCTGCATTGACAACATTGATAGTGACATCCTTGACCCTGGCGTCGACCACGGCAGAGAAAGCGACCTTGAAGAGCGAGAAGAAAAGAGCAGAAGTGAAGAACTTCATCTTTGTGCTTTGTGCAACTGATGAGAGATGCTGCCCGACAACCTCAGGCTTTTATCCTTGAGCAGTGAGCAAAAATTGTACATAGAGGGTCTGAAGCCCACACGAGTTTTTGTTGTCGTGGGTATAGGTTCAGCATTGTCAGTCCGATGTGAAAAGAGTCGTCTAGCTGAGCTCAGTATTTCGACAAACCTGATAGGCCGCGATGGAGGCAAAATAGGGCTTTACGATGGCGACGATGAGGCATCAAAATTCTGAATGAATTTAAACAGGCACGTAGGGAAAGCATAAATGCCAATTAACGGTCAGATGTTCATGAGCTTGTCCCAGAGACACTGATACTATGATTGCAATGTGCCAAAATGTGCTGATAACGGGGAGATCCTTGATGTCTGTGACACGAAAAACGGGTCCACGTGGAGGCAAACAGTGAAACGATAACCAGTGATTGGCTTGTACCGCTTTTTAATTGAAAGAATGTCTGATAACTTGCGATGCCAAGAAGAAAACTGTATATCAAAGATAATTTTAGCACATAGCACCACGAGAAGCAAAAAGAATACTCCTGTCATCCGTGGGTGGATGGAGGAAGATCGCCGGTCAACACACTGAATCCCGCCCACAATGTCAGATCTAACGCGGAAAAATCATCTAGCACACTGAGACCATCAAACAGAGGAAGAAAAAACCCAAGGAGCTGGGAAAGTTCCGATTCGTTACATACTGCAACGCATGGTCACCAACATCACCTATGTGTCGCCTGAGACTAGGCGGGAAGAAAAAAGGTGACGCAAGGAATAATCCCGGCTTTAAAACAAAATGTAAACAGTGACCAGTTTACCTGTTCCAGTGGTGACTGATAGGACCCCAAATAAAACAATTAGGAAGAGCAGAGTGGTCGGAGGGTCTTGGACTGAAAATACCCAAAATTCCAGCAGTGGGAAGCACAACCAGGTCATCCAGGGTGGTGGATAAATTTGGGCCGAATGGCGATCTGAGAAAGCGTGAAATACTGGCCTAAGAATAATCTGAGCGAAGAAGTTGCTAGTGCGCAGTTTGAGTAGTGTTGGCCGACAAGTAGTGACGCAATGTTGAGGGATAATGTTATGTCAGTTGACGGGCAGCACTAAAAACGCATTAGGACTACAGTCAGCCAACGGATCACTCTCCTATTCAACCTGAGGGGAAAATTCAATGTTGAAGAAAAGGGTGTGTTTATTTGAGGTGCCAATTGTGTTCTTCCGTCTTGTGCACGTCATGAAAGGCGCATGAAAGTAGTTGCTGTGGTGGGCTGCCGTAAGACTGGGGTGTTTCGCGGGGTGGCGGATGCTAACGAACGTTAGCTAATAGGGCTGTTGTGTCTGGGGCGTTGCGGGTTTGAGTCACAGATTCCTTGGCAGAAATTTTGAAAACGTCATTGAAGCTGGGGGGGACTAAGGAATGTGTGAAGCGTCGACACAAGGGTGACATGGCACGGATAGGATCACCTGCTTTTTGTCACAACAACAGCCGATTAACGATGAGGGGCCTAACAATCGAAAATGCATAGATGAACGTACCTAGTCAGATTAATTGATAAAAATTTTTGACAAATGCACCAGTGTTTATGAATAATTAAATAGATTACATACTATCAAAGTTCTGATGAATAAATAGCAAATGGCCGAAATTGACGTTTATCCCACAATGTTCAACGTCCAACGTTCAACATTCATGTCCGAATTACTCGTCTCATTGAGATATACGATCCACTCCACAGTTCTTGGCAACTCATTTTGATATTGAGACGTACATGAATTAGAAGCTCTATGCACACTGTGAGGGCCGTTCCGTTATATATGATTGACCGAAGACTAGTCCGGAGCGCTGCATTGTCAAATTTACCGAGCTCATCATCCGGGATGTGGTTACATATAGTGATCAATATTTGTGTGAAAGCAGTCTCAAAGAGACAACCTTCCGCAGACATACCTCAATTATCGTACGAGAGTCTGAGGCTGGGGACCCTGCAAATGATCCCAATTTTCCTCAACTAACAAACCATCCTCGGGCCTGATTCTTCTTCGATTAAGTTGATGCGGATATGTCTGACATATGAAGCTATATATGAAGCTTGGCTGATTTTGCCAACAATTCACTCTCGTCTGAAAAAATAATGATAATAATAAAATTGAAAAAATTGACCAGTATTTCTGTCTTGTGCCTGGTTTCGTTACCATTCCGGATATATCTATGTGGATGTTTGATCCGATTTCCAAAGGTCTGCTATCTCTCTCTTCTGCTATTCACCAAAAGATGTCACCTGTTTAACGCCGTAATTGGGGGTAAACAGTGTGGAGCCGGCGGCCTTACAGTTCCTTACAGTGCCCTACACCCACTGTTGCAATTTGCAAATTATGCCGGCAACTTGGTCTGCCCAGTGGTTCCCACCAGTTTGTGCAACCGTTGTTTCTTCTGATGGGAAAGTTGTCGCTGAATTTCTCGACAATGCGATGAATATAAGTAACGATTCAAACCGAAGACAGAGATGCCAATCAGGTCTTCGGTTGACCTAGGAAATTTTTGGACGGCGTCCGCGTCGCCTATCAGGGGTGCGCAGCTAATATATAGGTGGAGCCAACTAATTGATTGATAGGTAGATATTACGTAAACTCAAGTATAATTCCGATACACTTGGCACCTGGGCCATCTGCTGCTAACAAACATATGTGGCGACAAAAAAGGAATATACAAGGGGGGGAGAACAGTGTTCCATGATGGCCAGTCTCCCGGACCTTTCAAACCCGGCATGAACCACTGACCCTGGTGTGATACTCTAACCAAACAGGGTTTCCTTGAGAATCAAGACCATTTTGTTCAAAAGATCGTCGTTCTCTTGTATAGTCTCTTCAATTTAGAATGACTGTATAAAACTTACAGTTATTTACTTGTTCCACCTTGACACACACTCCTTTTATCTTCGTCCATTCACCTTTACTAGCCGCCGTCATGCAGACAGACTTAATCAAGAGGGCCGAGCTTGTAGTTTCTGCTGTTCAAGTGCTCAAACTCCAGCATTATTGCCAGCGTACGTACCTTCGTTGTGGACAAGTGACGGTTTATTGGAGGGCTATGGTTTAGTTGCTGGTTCTGTCATGACCTTCTACGATCACAGTGAGTGCTAGAACGTCGGTTGGATATGGATAACGTCCTGAACAAATTGTAGTTCTTAACTTCAATAAGGAGGTAAGCCACTCCTCAGATCTTGTATCTCACCACTCACGACATGGCTAGCTGGAATTAATATGGGTTGGTCGAATTTTACAATATATTCGATGGCGCACTTACCTCACGACGGCAGGAAAAACGCTGGTCAAAGTCAAAGATCCTCTACATCATAGTACGCGTCCTTTTCCCAAGCTCATCCAACTACGCATGGTGACAGAGGCAACCTAGATTCGATACCTCGGAGGTATCATGATATTGTAAGTCAAGATTTCTGGATGAAATGGCATGGCTCATCTTATTGGCTTCAAGGGGGGAGACATATAGTACGTCGTGCCCGACCAGCGCCTTGTGCTAATCTGATGTGAAAACGCCACACTTACAGTTTATCTTCATCAACACCCATCTCTTTCCGTAAGGTTATTTTCAGTTACGTGCGTGCGAATACTGAGCTACTTTCCCTACTAGTTGTACGTGTACCATAGTTGTTCTCTGGAATAAGCACACATAGACTGATTCGGGTCGTGTTTCGTTTCTGCCGGTGTGTAGATGTACGTACTCCCCAAGTAAATTCCTGTTCTTTCAAACAACTCACAACGCATTTTAGGTCTTTGGGGCATCCGAATCCTTGTGATGATAGCTTGCATATGTACATGGTCTGCACAACGTGAGTCATCCTAACATTATGAATGTTGTGGTTGATACTAGACCAAACGCTTTTCAGTCATTCTGCTTTTTCGCATCCAAGCGCTTTGCGACTTAAGATCGGTGACAAGATTTCTCAACGCAGTTTTCATGAGTGGTGCCCTCTGTTTGGGGATAGTAGGGGTCTTATCTATTAATGAAATGAAAGGTGTGCTCTTCTTTATCTGTTTTCTTATACACGCCAAAACCCTAAACATTATGTACAGTCACAAATGAACCCGTGCCCGGGGTATTCCAATGCACCTGTGTAAAGTTTCCGCCTTATGCCTTCATGTTCTGGTTCCCTATTTTGGCCGTCGATACCATTTTGTTCCTACTGGCCGCATGTATTGTCATCAGAAACTGGCAATACTCGTTGCCTGAAACTGGGAGAGTCGCCCCAACGCTTGTGACGATCGTTCTCTGAGATAACCTCGGATACTTCTTCTGGTAAGCTCTCTTCTACATCAACCCCATAGCTTCAGAACCTAAAAATCATTCCAGTGCGTTCGTGATATACCTGACAACTACAGTCGTCTGGTTTACAGCGGAAACCAGATACTATAGCATCCCAGCATGCTTCTCGTATTCCGTCGTCACTGTCATGGGCTGCCGTCTGATTCTTAACCTCTGCGATGCATTTCACAACCCTCAACTCTATGCGACGAGGGGGACTTCCGAATGGGATTCGCCACCGTACAGGGCACGCACTAATACGCGTTCTATCGGCCGCCGGTCTGATGCTGATGCCAGCCGCACTCGTGGTGTGGACTCTGTGGAGTTGACTGTGATACCCGAGTCGGGACAGTCGCACAGTGACGGATACGTGTCCGACACAAGCAGTGGAGGAAGCGGCTGGGACATAGAGCAACCCCGGTAGACAACTACCCCATAATATTGTGCAAATTCGTGTCCATGCTTTTCGTGCTATGCTTTCCAAGCTGATCCAGCCAGATTACTTTTGTATATGTTCGGACTTTTCGGGATATTATGGCTTCCACATCCATTCCATCCACACTTTTGTACGTCTCTCGCTGTTTCCTTAACTTACGATTCCAGTTCAAGGGTCGGTTACCGAACGACCCAACACTGTATAATTTGCTTATGAAATTCAACGGAACGCGCCTCTCCTTTTCTTGAGATGAATTAACGTGGGGTTATGACGTTGGTTACATGGATAATTACATCAAAAACGGTACCTATCAAACAGTAGGATGTTGTCCACCCCTTTATGTCCGAAGTTGAGCTGAGCGGGTACAAAAACCAGTCTCACTACTTACTCCATGATGCTTTAATTACATCAAGACACCAACCAATTCAGCAATCGTATGAGTAGATCGTACACTTGGAACGAACGGCCACATACTCCCAAATGTTAGGGGTCGGAAAATCACAGATTCAGAACACACTCACCAGAACAGAGTCACCAACAATCCCCAAACCCGTGCTCTCCCAGCTTGCCCCATGAGATCCCATGTTACAGGTCTGGGCGTTGAATTACGTTCAATATAATCGGCAGTAGCCTCATCCACCAGAATACCATCTCAAAGAAGCCAAATGCGGAGGACCTGCGAACCGATCAGCCTGGACCCGGAGCCCGAATATCTAAGTTGCGCCTGGAACGCCTCCGCCCTGTCTGTTACAACCAGTGAACGTCCCATGACGACAGGCGTGCCCTCCCGGTACTCATGCAATGCTCACTATCTGGGACGAAGTATCATCCATCCTGTACCAATTCACCGGTTTTGAATCCGAACCGTAACTTTCCACTTATTTTATAGGTAGTAATACGGGTACAGTGGAATACAGTAATAGGATGCATCACGACCGGTTTCACCGTCCATGCTGCCCCAAAAAATGCACTCCGATTTTCTCGTCTCCCAATATTTCCTCTATTTCTCTGTAATCGGATGGCTCAAAAAAAGTGCATTAGAAAACCCATTGGCACGACAAACATAATGATAATGTACCATTGAGAGCGCCCGCAAGTCGTCTCAGAATTTGCCATAATGCGTAATATAGAATGCCCACAGCTGAGTGGCGCTTCCACTTGATCCAGCTTATTGAGGCATCTGGATTGAAAAGCCTGCGAGGTGAATCTCCGGTGATAATCTCCAGGTGTGGGCCAGAAAAACCATTCTAGACGGCCTGTCGCAGGCTAACAAAATATCCTGTCCTATATAAACCCGATTCACGTATCAGATGGTTCAAGTCGGGATGTTTTTGTCTTTTGACACCTAGGGACAAAAATAGTTTAGCTCTCGAGGCCAAGAACGATATAACACGAACATACCCAATGTCGCTTCTTGAACTACGCCCTGCATGAGGCCAAAGCACCGTTCAAGAAAGTCTTCACCAGCTTCGAAGAGAGCAATAAAAAAAAAGTCCCCAGATCGTGCCAAATCTTTCAAGTAGTCAGGAAAAGAGGCAAGGACGAAGGTGATGGACGCCGTTTCGGCTTTCGCAGGGGGTTGGATGGTGGGAACAGTGGAATTTGTGAAAAGATCCATAGATAGTGTTCAGATCGAGGTTACAGTCCCTTGAGAGTGCCTCGAGATTCAAATGAATATCAAGATCGCGACAGTATATCTGACAGAGCAGACCGCCCAGAATTTGTTTAGCGGTTGGCCATGAGGTTTTTGCGACGGATGTAAGGATATGTGTATATAAAGAATAGTAAATGGTTGGTCTTCGAATTCCCCAGCCACATGGTCAACAGCGGATAGAATGATGTTGAGGCGGGATGTTGGGTCGGCATGGTCTTCGTCGCCAATGATTCGGGTAGCAACGTCTGCAAATACGAAAAGACCCGAGGAGGCACTAGCGAATTTGAGGTGTTGCGTCTCACTCAGTCAAGCTGGAGGAACGTGTTGGAAGCGTGACCGAATATCCTCGAAACGTTTTGTCAGGAAAGGCTCGACGTCCCGACATGCATCAGTAGGGACCGGAATATATTCATGCCAGTAGTTGGCAATGACAGCGCCCTCCTTGAATGTCGAGCAGATGTGAGGTTCAGGTCAGTTAGAGATATTCTATCATCGCTCATATTGCTAAAATCTACTCTGTTCTCATGAATATCTTCCACCCAACTGAACAAGTCAATCGTGCAGAATGACGCACCTTCTTCACCGTCACGTTAAACCTAGGGCCCATCGCTTCTGCGTGAGTAGGCATAATAACAAGAAAAGTAGACGACTCGCCTGTGGGGCTCGTAGCAGATTCGACCGTGTGCATATCAGTGACACTCGAAGAATGTCCATTAGAGGAGTGGTTGACTGAAGGTTTAAGGCGTGTATACCCTGAATACATTCATCCTTGATCCCATCCACTGACTCTATAGGACGCTGGCAGAGGTGGTCAGAAACTAACGAGATGATATGAATTCCTAGGCGCTACCTTGAGTGATGGCATCAGATTTTCCTTGCCGCTAACCAACATTGACATAGCTGCAACACCCTGGGCTCGTGGTTGAAATCACATATATCCTAATACAGAGCCCTACATACAGATACCCGCGGTTTGAAGGTATGTCGACACCACAATTCCTTCTCAATACCAGATTTCTGATACTCGCCAGGCAGAATTCGGAACGTTCATTTCCGTTGTTCCTACTTGATGACCATCATTAGATTAGTTCCACTATACCCGCAGGTTAACCGATGCGCCCATTACATGCGGTCCTAATTCACGGAGGCATCGGTAGCCAGTCTTTCAATACGTCGTAGCCAGCCAGGATCTTTAGAAGACATTCACTCCATATCAACATCTCAGGTTATCAAATATGATCGTGGAGCCTTCTCCATTCCCATTCATCGTCAGAGGGAGGCCTTGAAGATCTTCCCTCGGGATGCTCTCTGTAAACACGACCTTTGGCTCTTGGAGTGCGGGGATATCACCGGGTCTACGGTGTATCCTTCTGCAACATATGTCGGTCTTCCAGAGTACTGCTTGGGTGTGGGCATGTATATCCGCCAATGTCGTTGAACATACCAGGCAGGAACCCAATTTTTATGTATCAATACTGCGAGCTCGAGCAACGTGAGGGGTGTCATCTGACTCGAAAACAACGGCTCCCGTATGACCAACGTGGGTTCCTCGACCAAGTCATATAGTCAGTAATCCCCACCTGGTTCCATCCACCAAAGATGCACGATAACGTACCACACCAGGAGACTCGCATGCCACGGTCCGTCCTCTTTGAATCCACCATAGGTGCACTTAATTGTTGAGATAGCCGCCCGCAACAGTATCCTGGTGCGGGGGAAATAAAGTTATGTCCACAGTAGTGGTTTTAAGCAACAGCGAATGCTCTCGAATTCGAGACACCATTGCCCTTCGGGCTAAACCTTCGGGACAACTTTGTTTTTGTTGGAATTCAAGGCTAGTGTGACCCTCAGTGCGATTTTATCGCCAACTCGAAATTCGAAGCCTCTCAACCACAAGCATGGACCATGCTATTTTACGTTATCGAGGAACCTGGTACGTGATTCGACGGCGACGGGAGATGGAAGCTCTTGCGGGCTCTAACCAAACAGGGTTCTCAACAAGATGGTCAAAACCATACAGTGTTGATCGATTGATCGCCGTGTACGTTCGGGGGATCTTCGCTCTCATACTTATGCACAGTCCTATTCAGAAACGGTTGTATAAAACCATACAGGGATTTGTTCGTTCCATGCTTCCTAACACACGTTCCTTATATTTCTCGTTCACCGTGGCTCGTATTTTTTCTTCCGCTCTTGGTCGGCATTCGTTATGCCACCAGGTCCAACCAGCGAGGAGATAGAGCTAGTAACTGCCACTGTTCAAGTGGTCAACCTTCAGCGATATTCCCAACGTGCGTATTCTCATATCAAGGTCGAGCGTTGGTCGGTTCAGGAACTATGACATAGTTGTTGCACTCGTTATCACATTCTACGATCATTGTGAGTATTAGAATAATCCCATATCGGCTTTTCGAAATGTGTACTGATGAAAAATTCGTAGTCATTAACTTTGACAAGGAGGTGAGTTGGCCTCAAGATACTTTGCACATATCCGGACTCAGTATGATATGGCCTAGCTGGAATTGATATGGGCGAGTTTACCCCTCCGCCCAACACTTGTTGAACCTTGTACTCACTTCTGTTGTAGAAGCAACGTTGGTCAAAGTCCAAGGTCCTCTATCTTATGGTACTATTCCCCTTTTTATATTTTTTCGATCATGTGTATGCTAACAGTATAAACTTAGTGTCGATATCTCGGAGACACCATGATACTGTGAGTCTCGGTGGGGTTGTCCGTGTAGAACGGAATGGCACGACTTACTGACATGCAGGGGGGAGTCATATCGTGCGTTGCCCCGCAACCTCGTGTTTTCCACCTAACGCATCGTACTTTCAGTTTACCTCAACAAACATCCTACACATTCGGTAAGGAGTGTATTTGGTAATCCAAGATATATGAAGTGCTAAACTTGTTCCTAGTTGTACGTGTTGCTAGTTGCTTTCTGGACTGGGTTCCCGGGGCTGAATTGGGTTGTGGTTTCCTGCACTTGTTACCCGATGTATAGTTGTATGTATACCTCAAGCGCGCCTTTGTTTTTAGACTGACGGAGCAATTTTCTAGGTGTCTGGGGAATCCGGATCCTCGCAATAATAGGGTGTACATGTACTTGGACTACACAACGTAAGCTATGCCGACAATGTAAATCTCATCACATTTTCTTGACAGTCCAGATACCTCCTAGTTATTCTGCAGTTCCGCATCCAGGCGCTCTACGGTAACAAATGGCTAACAAGATGCCTCACAACCGTTTTTGCATGCGGGGTCATTTGTTTGGCGACAGTCGGATTTTTGGCCGTGGATGGAATGGAAGGTACGTGTGTGTGTGTGTGACGTCTGCATGATGGTTTTCCAACCGCTAGAAATGTCAAATAAACAGTCACTGCTGAGCCCACACCTGGAATACACCAATGCACCTGCGTCAAATTTCCATCTTATGCCTTTATGTTCTGGGTCCCCATCCTAGTCTACGATAGCCTCCTCTTCCTGTTGGCCGTAGGTATTGTCATCAAGAACTGGCGTCTCCTATCACCCGACTGGGTCTACCGATCTCTCATAGCAATCGTTCTCCGTGATAACTTTGGTTATTTTTTCTTGTAAGCCCTCTTCTCTATCACATTTCCCCCAATCTCACCAAGCATATGCGCGTTCACAGTGCGTTCGCGATATACCTAGCGACCACAATCATCTGGCTAACAGCAGAAACTCGATACTTTAGCATCCCAGCATGCTTTTCATACTGCGTCATCACCATCATGGGCTGTCGCTTGATCCTTAACCTCTGCAATGCATATCACAACCCGGATAGTTACGCAGCAAGAGGGACTTCTGAGTGGAACTCACGGTTACCTTGGGAAGATTCCACAGAGGGTTCTATCAAATTTGTCGTCCGTCCAGTCGATAGGCATTCACAGGCGCAATTCGATCCTCGTAGTTGGAAGGGCCTAGAAGAGCGTTTTTGGTGAAGGGGGGAGGGGGGAAATCTCGAATCTCATTGCTCTCCGGCATCAGGTTATGTCGATTCTGCCCAGGCCCATAGTGCTGATCTGGTGGCACTCGGATTGTTGTGTAGACTATATATACCCAGTCGATCTCTCTATTCAGGTTCATTTCCTGAAGCATTACTATCATTTCATCCATCACAAATCCAAACTTGTCTGGTTTTCACTGGCTTTCTTAATGTACACAAGGATCGTCGTATTCATAGCTTTATTTCATCCGTCTTTTGGAAATTTGACTTGTCAGACACGGGAAGGTAGTGGGAGAACGAACAAACGAGCAGCATGGTGTCATGAGGTAAGAGACCTATACGGCTAAAAGAAAAGAGTCGTGCAGTTCTTCACGGAAATGTGATTCGCTACAGAATTACAATGCCCAATAGCCAACGTTCGCCAAAAAAACACACTGCTCAAATCACAAAGCCCCCCAAGCCTTTTTAACCAAATCCCCCGCCCTCTCCGCAACAATATACGCCGGAACCTGTGTATGCGCCGCAGGAATAACCGGCTTTTCGAAAAAGAAGTAAACCCCAATCCATCAACACAACCACCCAAAAAAAAAAAAAAACCCAAACCCAAGATAAAAAAAAGACTCACCAAAACACTAACATCAACCACCCTCAACCCACCGACCCCCTTGACCCTCAAATCCGGGTCCACAACACCCCACTCAACTTCATTCACGGGGCTCATAGCAGCCGTACCAACCGGATGAAAAATCGTCGCCGCATTCTCCCTCACATACACCCCCAATTCCTCATCAGAACCTACCATAGTGGTGTTGTTTGCGCCGTTCAGAGGTGAGAGGATATAATCCTTCCAAACGGGCGCGAGGAGAAAACGTTGAGCGGAACGAATGGCGAATTTCATGGCTTCGAAATCGAAAGAGGTGGAGAGGAGGTTTGGGTTGATGAGAGGTGGGGTGAAGGGATTGGAAGAGTTGAGGATTACGGAGCCGCCTGTGAGATAAAGGGAGTGAGTTTGGTACGTTTGCTGGACGTGAAGGGAGTGGACGTACGAGAGGTTGGGGAGACGACTGCTGTTGTTATTGATATAAAGTTGCCTGTGGGTGGGAGAGGGAACGTTCCAGGTATAATCCCATTCTGGATAAATGAATACATTTTCAATCCAACATGAGAAAACAAGCACATAGAAGGAACTCACAGAAAACAAAAACTCATAATGCGCAGTCCGATCACCCGCCGCCGGATCCTCAAAAGCCTCCCAAAACGCCTTCATCTCACCACCCTCCTTCGGAATCCTCAACCACGCCAAATGATCCAACAACGTATCCACCAACGGACCCTCCTCACTCTTCTCCCACTCCTCCAACTGTTCCTCCGCCAAACTCGCATTCCTCTCCGCTCGCTCAAATGTATCAGTCGAATTAACGAGCCAGATGTTAGAGAGGAGAGGGTGGTCGGAGAGATTTTGGCCTACGGAGGGGTTGTGTACGAGTATGGGGATCCCGAGGGAGGTGAGTAAGGAGGTGTTTCCGATTCCGGAGAGTTGGAGGAGGTGCGGGGTCCCGATGGATCCGGCGGAGAGGATGACTTCTTTTTTGGCGTGGACTGTCAGTTTGCGGGCTAGATGTACAAAAGAAGCGTGCGTTAGCGTTCTCTCTCTCTCTTTTTTTTTTCGCTCTCCAAGTTTGATTGAGAGGGCCATGTGTACTTACTCTTGTTACTGCCATTGACAAACTCGACGGCTAACATTTCTGGTTTACCATCATGCGTTGTTCCAGTTTGGACGAGTCGGGTGACTTGGGCATTGACGAGAACGTGCAGGTTCTTGCGCGAGATAAATTCGGGTCCGAGATAGGATGTGGCGGAACTGCTTCTTCGACCGCCATTGATCGTTGCCTGAGTCCATCCTAAAAAAGAATTTCTTTCTTTCTTCTTTTTTCTTGCAAGACGAGGTGTGACGTACCAACACCCAGCTGGTCTCCAGAATTCATATCCTCATTAAATGGGAATTCGTCAGGCAATTCCCGAGTAGTTTGAATGACTCTTGGATCAATATTGGGACGAGGAAACCCAGCAAGGCTGACAGAGTTGATTCCCGTCGTGCTATGAAGGGAAGGAGTGAATTGGCCTGTTGTATTGTGGTGGTCCGCCGGCTCAGTCCATTTTTCATTCTACAACCACGCGTGAAGAATCAGCACACACTAATAATCTTGGAGAACAGAAACAAGACCGGACTTTGCGAATATAGGGTTGGATAGCGTCCCAACTCCATCCCTCATCCCCCGTAATCTCCGCATAGCGATTCCAGTCCTGTGACGAGCCACGTAGATACGCCATGAAATCTTTCGAAGCATACATTATAAAACCAGGAGAGGGAGGGCAGTGGAGGACACACACTCACTGACAGAGCTCGTCCCACCAAGTAAATGCCCACGCGGGTACACCACCGAACGTCCATTTAACCCTTCCTGTGGCGTCGTAGTATAATTCCAATCCCAAGGTGTGAACGGGGTGACTTGATCGCAGAAAAAGGGGATAATCGAATCCAGGACGCCTTCATTCCTAAAAAAAAAAAAACCGAATGAGCTGTGGTACAAGCGTAGAGACACAGGAAAAGACGCACGAAGGTCCCGCTTCAAGAACCAAAACATCAAAATCAGGATGTTCAGTGAGCCTGTTCGCGAGTGCATTTCCCGCCGTCCCACCTTACATACATGCGCGCACATATCGAAAAATCAGCCAAAAACAAAAGTGGGGCGGGTGGGATACTTACCTCCTACGATAACGAAATCGAATCCCGAGGTATCCGGAATGTCTTCATACCGTTCATAGATAGCAGCACCCCTCACAGAACAAACCACAAATCCAAAGACTACCAACGCGTAATACGCAGACCGCATTTTCGCGTGTTACACGGGAAGGAGCACTTGGTTGACATTGACATTATATGTAGAGAGTTTGGTATTAGCGCTTTTCCCAAGGATTGACATGGTTCTGAGAATGTAACACATGGATATCGTGTATTTGTGTGAGATTGAGAAAGGGAGTGTAGCGGAGATTGGATATTCCGAGCATACACTTCGCAGGGGAGGGGAGGGGCTCAGAAGTCCAGATTGTCGTCGTGGATGATATGCTACTCGACCTGGGTAGGACCAGAGGAATGGCATGACGGCGAATGCACGTGTTTCAAAAGAGATCTAAATCCCGATGTATACTCAATAGACAGCTTCTGTTCAGAGCGTACTTGGATCAGTCAATCTCCGTTGAACAACGTGCTTGGGGAAGCTCAATCGACGCTCTGGGCGTTAAATATTGATTCGTGCGTGTAAAAATAGGGGGTGATATACTAGTCCGTGAAGTCTATGTACAGAAAGGTGGTATGAAGAATCTGTCCGTTCAAATCTCTCCGAGTACATAAAGGAGTGACATCCAAGAGGGGGGTGGGTATCGAAATCAAAGTTTAGGAGATCCAGGGCGCTCATTGTACTTGGCCTATGGGGGGGGGGGAATCAGTCAGAGAAAACGCTCAGTAACAAAAAAAGACTCACCATCTCGTTCTCCTTCTTCACATATCCGCACTTTTCATAGAAAGCTACAAAAAAAAAAAAAAAACCATCAATAACCACCCCATACCAACCATAAATCCCACTCACGAATATTCTTATCACTACAATTCAAAATCGTCTTATAACACCCCTCCCTCTCACTAATCCCCGTCAAAGCCTGAATGACCCTCAATCCCAACTTCTTCCCCTGAACTTTAGCATCCACCGCAATATCCTCAATATGCCCAACACTCCCCAACCCCCTCAAAAACTTGTGTTCGACAAACACACTACCGACGGCAACGACTTGGTCAGTATGTTTGTCGATAATGACAATGGTGTAGTTTGTACGGGGGCAAGAGCGGAGGAGGTCGAAACGGGCTTGGTAGGCTGCGAGACCGGGGTCGGTGACGACTGTGAGGACGGAGAGGACGGAGAGGTGAGAGCGGGTGTAGTCTGTTCGGGACAAGGGGCGGATCTATATGTTGAGGGGGGTGGTCGTGGTTAGTGAGGATGTAGACAAAGAGAGAGTGTGTGTGGTGAAATGGCTTACATGAAGGTCGGTGTGCAACTCCCGCCTGACTTGAACAGGAATAATATCAGGATGAAACAAGAGCTCAAGCTCATGGTCAGGAGTCCACGCAGGGTACTGTTGGGTAGTAGTCGGAGTCTGGGGTGCTGGTGTATCGAGAGAAGACATTGTAACAAAGAAACTATACAAGTAGTTTGGGAAAGAGAAGGAAAGAATGATTGTGAAAAGTGGAGAGAGAACTAAAAGGAAAGAGTGCGGTGGTTGTGGTTGTGGTTGTTGGCTGGCAGTTTAGTCGGTGTTGACGGGTTAAAATAGCTTGGAACGTTTCTTCGCTTACTGGCTAAGCACTGCACAGCCACACAGCCCCCGTTACGATGTCACCGCCACATACTACACACACACCCCACCGCCGCCCGGTGTCCCATACTCCCTGAAAAGCTATGCAACAATAGCAAGGGGGTAAGGGCGCTGATTGATTCGAATTATTTCAAAGATATCAGGACTCCGACGAGTCTCAGCCTAGGTAGTCTGTGCGAGCGAGAGCACTCAACAGAACTCAAGGTCTCTTTCAGCCGGTAGGCATAGCGCAGATCTCCGCTCCCCATTAATTTCCGCTCGAGAGACCCCCCGCAAACAAAGATTCTAGGGTGGACGCAACACCCGCAAGGGGAGAGGGGATCATATATTCATACATCATTTCATATCCATCACACTCCCACACGCCAATTCATCACCACAAACACACACCACACAAATATATCCCAATAAATCCAGCAAGTGTTATTTTTTTTACCATAATTACAGTACAATATAATCTGATCCTAATCATACACACCACTCTACGCTACGCCAAATGGCTTTAGCGCTAGTACAGTAACCCAGTAAATAACACCCCGACGCCTGCGTCGAGTGAATCCAAAGGACCAGACAATATATATGAATACACCATTTACACATCATCACTGTTCACAGAGATGGTAGTCATGAACGAAGGAGGGGGAGCATAAACCAAAAGAGAAATGAAGCATCCCCACCAGGGGAACTACCAAACCCCAACCCAACTAGGGGAAAGAGGGGGGGGGAAGGAACGTTCATGTTCCTTCCATAAGACCAGCGCCCAGCGCCTCGACAACAACACACACACACACCTAGTGGTGATGAGTGTTACCAAACGCAATATTCCTCATAACACGGCTGATATGCTTCGGGTAGTACCTCACATTCAACGACGAACCAGTCGACGTAGAGCCAGTAGCAGAGGAAGAAGAAGACGACTTCTTCAGCTTGCACTTGGACGCTGGGGCAGTCCCAGAGTTGGCATTGTTGCCTGACGATGACGATTTCGTGGGTTTGGCAGCTTTGCCTGTCGAAGTTGGTGAACCCGCGTATGTCGACGAAGGTGAAGCATCGTCAGAAGATGGCGACGACGAGCCTCCAGAAGGTGACCCAGAAGATCCTCCAGAATCACCACCACTACCGCCAACAAACGCAGCGATCGCGGGTCCAGGGAACGTATACTTGGCGCCGTCGTCAAAGACAGTAGGATCAAAGATGCCCGGGTCGTTATCGTTGTAGGCACCAGGGAAGCTGACGAGTTCCGAATCCTTGGGTGTACCAGTTCCACTACCCCCAATCTTGAGTTGTGAACAGGAAGGGTAGAATTCGGCACCACCGACAGAGGTAGCGAGGTGCAGACCGATGATTTCGTGACGGATCAGGTAGTTGCCTGGTGCGATGTTGGAAGGGAGGTCTACAGTCGCAACACCGCCCTTCACTGAAAAAAAAAGAGATAAACGTTAGCACACACACTGGAATGAGGGGGAGGGAGGCTGGGAAGAAAACGTACTGAGATCGGCTTGTGCCCATTGTCCGTTTGAATTTTTACCAATCTGTTGGACTTTGAACCATTTGGCCTTTGTCGAATCAAACTGGTCACAAGTCTGGTCTCCACACGAAGCCATATAGGTTAACATAGGCCCAGTGTTATGCGGCCACTAAAAAAAAAACACACACACACGCGACGCGCGATCATGTCAACAATCCAATCCACAACCACTTCAAGAAAAAACACACTCACAAAGCTATCATCACCACCTCTCCAATCAAAAGTAAGCGTATCACCAGGGTTCGCATCAGCAACGAGCGACGCAGGCTGAGCCTTGATTCCACAATTGAGATCTGGGTTATCCGAACCCTTGACCGGACTAACATCCGAAATCTGTCGAACGACACTTGGGTTGGTTTTGCCATTGGGGACATTGCCAGTGTAGGCTTTTCCAGCAACGGTAAAGGTAGCGACGTAACCGTGAGCGGAAGCGTATGCGGCGGTGACGAGGGGAATAAAGAGGGCAGAGGTCTTCATAGTGGTGTAAGGGGGTGGGGGAGTTGATATGACGAGAGTAAAGGGAAATAGCGTGGGGGCGTTAAAACGCGAGGGGTGAAGTGATGGGAAACGTGTATGGTGTGAGGCGCGGTGAATGACAGGAAAACAAAAAAGAAAGAAAGAAAAAATCACTTCGCACAGCGAGTGAGTTGAGTGTGTACCGCACAAGAGACCAGGGGTGAGGGGGGTAAGTACATTTTTTGTGTTGCTTGCTAGCGGTATAAGTACACGCTCTGGTCCCATTGTATCCCAATCCATAATAATCTACAATAGCCGCTTTTCGTTCTCCGCTCCGAAGGAAACTCTAAATCATCGATCAAGTGTAATTGGCTCAATTGTCACGGCAACCGTTCTGATCATCCCATCCTCCGCCTTTCTCGACTCCCAGCATCGAGAAAATTGACATTACCTTCTCGGCCACGCCACGCCACTACTCCCTCAATTACCATACGGTAATATACAAGCACCTCGTCCCACAGACGCCGTAAGCCCGGCATCTAAAAATGGAACGAACCCCTATCCATTGTTCGATCCATTCCTCGTTTTCCCGGTGCCAGAACCGTTTAGGCACGCACACACACACTGCCTCTTGTCTTTTTGAGTGGCTGTTGTTTTTTTTTTTGTTGTATTTAATTGCCTGCATTTTTATTGTATGACGACTCCGGATCTGAATTTCCTAAATGTTCTTCTCCCCGGGATTAGAAGCACTTATCCGGCCGGAACGGCGCGCGCAGTTTCGTGAATGCACATATCCATCTACTTTTCCGAGACTCGACACATTGTAAATTTTTCTCTTGATGAGCGAACGTGGTTTTGACTACGTCTGATTGGGCTTAGCGGGCTTTAGAGAGCTTCCATATCCCCAACGTCCCAACACTTACGCACATCCTTGGAGCTCTCTTGATTATCAACACACACAGCTCCTCTTTACCCAATCTCTCGTAGAGAGGATATTCATCTCCCATCCGTCATCCATTCTCTCCAAAAAATTTTTCCCTCTCCACAAGAACCCGAACCACGCCGTCCATATAACGCAAGCAGCAGCAGCAACAAAAAAAAAAAAAAACTGCTCCCCAGGATTTTTTTACTAACACACCCTTCCGATCAAGACCTCTTTTTCCCGTCTAAGAGAGTCCAAGTCCTCGTCCACTTTGATCGTCTGGTCCGGAACATCGGATATATCCATATCACCGTGGGAGAACTCATACCGTCGATAAGCGACTATTTTTAGAACGGCCAATTATAGTCATTATTGTCTTGGGCCCCTGGCCCCCCCTTCAAGCTTCTTGCGAAATGACATTGCGGTTGACTGCGGGGGCCTATTTTTTATCCTTATGGTAACTCGCTTGTTTCGCGCCTTATGTGTGTGTGTGTATGGAAGAGG
>QFDT01001305.1:0-23421 GCA_003315915.1 Macrolepiota dolichaula
AGGTAGCTTTCCAATTCGAATCTTAGCGTTGTTGCTACTAGACAGCGTTCTCTTTTCGCTCCTAGTGTTGAGTTCTTCGAGCCCTAACAAGGCAAGAACCACCAGGTGTTCTCCCTCCATCTTTAGACATTGTCTAAGGTACTTGACATCGTCTTGGCTGTGACTTCAAGTCAGGAAGACTTGTCGCTCTTGCCGTCTCTCATTTGCTGTCTTATCCGACCACAGCAAGGCCCTAGTAAGAGGACCAGAAGCGTTGGATCCGTTGGGAGATCTAGCTAGCCTCGTAACGTCCAGTACGGGATTAACGTGCACTGCTGGACAAGAGCTCTGGTGAAATCCTAACACCGTTTCTCCGATTCCTTCAAGTATATAAGCCCTCTGTCCCCTACCTTGTACCTTAGTCTGAATATCAACTTAGTCTCCCCTCGTAACTCTGTCCCGTCTTAAGTCGCTCTGGCGCACTCCTTCTTCTTTGTCTGTCCAAAATCCGGACCACGACAGCAGGGATGGCGCAGCACATAAGCTGAAGCCAAGGTCCGACTCTGCTGACGCTTGACCGACCCGATCGGCCGACGGTCTGACTTAGTCTGTGTTGAAAGCAAAGCGTACGACGAGCACGCATGGTAGTGTACGATAAGTAAATCACTTGCCTTGCTGGTTCAGACGGTGGTTAGCTTGAAACTAGAGTGTTGTTTTGAGCTGGTGAGAGCGAGTAGAGGAGCAGAGAAAGTTATCATAATTGGGCTATCTAAGAGTCCTTATATACCATAGGAAACTATACTACGCATACTACGCTGACAAGCACATCGACAGATGCAGATGAATGCAATTGGAGAACTGTCAGCTATTCTATTGAGGTAAAAATAGATAGCATAATGGAAGCATGCAGGTATCATTCCGCACAGCCTCGTGTGATCAATGCTTCGATTGTCAACGTATGGCAAGAGCAATGATCCGGTCCAAGCGCCCATGACGGCGCTTATGTTGTCACGTGATGTGACATGTGACGAGAGCATGACTTAGCGCTTATGCTGCTTTGTCAACACTCCCCTATGCTCGAAGTCGCACCTGTGGTTAGTCGCGTGGATTGAGCGTCTAGGTATTTATATAGCGCTCCTTCAGCGCTGTTTGGTCTCGACGAATTTGAGCCCATAGAAGTTGTCGCGGAAATATTTGAATTTGACCGTGCCGAGATTTTTGGTAAGAAGGTCTGCAGGATTTTGCGTACCAAGGATTTTCTCCAAGGCGACCTTTTTATCCATGACTACCTCCCTGATATAGTGGTAGCGAATGTCAATATGTTTCGACCGCTTTTCCACAGATTCGTTCTGTGCGAGGAATAGTGACCCCATATTGTCACCGCACAGTGGAAGGGAAGGCAGGATGAATCCAAGTTCCTCCATGAGTTGCTTGATCCATACTACTTGGCGGCTTGCATCAGAAAGCGCCATATACTCGGCCTCTGTTGAGGACAACGCGACTGTCTTCTGCACACGAGTAGTCCACGTGACCGCTGAAGAAGCGATCGAGACAAAATACCCGGTAGATGACCGTCTGGTATTTGGGTCGGCTGCCCAGTCAGAGTCGCTGAAGGATATAATTCCTTCACCCTTTCCTCCATCTAGCGTGATCCGATAGAGTCGGGTCGCATTCAGGTACCGAAGAACTTGGTAAGCTCGATTCAGGTGCTCCTGAGTGGGGTTATGGGCGTGTCGCGAAAGTTGCGTCATGGCGTAACTGATGTTGGGTCGTGTTCCGATCATGATGTACATGAGGGAGCCGATCACCTGTTGGAAGCGGAGTCGGATCGTCGAGTTAACCGGTTTGGTATTAGCGAGGGCTTGATAGCCGTCAGGGAGTGGAGTCGACGCGGGTTTAGACGTTGTCATCTCGAACTTCTCCAAGACTTTCTGTAGATAGTCTCGCTGATCTAGATAGATCTTCCGGTTCTTTCGATCACGACGGATGCACATGCCAAGGAACTCATTTCCAGATGTGTCCCTGCAATCCCATCGCTTCTTGAATTCCTCTTTCTTCTTTTTCAGAAGGGCAGGATCATTTCCCATAAATAGCACATCGTCGACGTAGACTATAGCGATGACAAGTTTGCCAGTCTTACTGTCGTGGTAAATATATACGCCGGCGTCGGATTTGCATCGCTTGAATCCTAGTTTGGTCATGGACGCGGATACTTCGCGCCACCAGGACAAGCCGGCTTGCTTAAGGCCGTACAACGCTCGGCATAGTTTCCACACTTTCTTCTCTTGGCCAGGAATTATGTGTCCTTCTGGCTGTTCCATATATATTTCTTCATCCAGATGTCCGTATAGATAGGCGGTTTTAACATCAACGCCTTCGATTTCCCAATCCTCTAAAGCCGCAAGGCCGAGGAGAAGGCGCGTACTTTCGTACCGGACTACAGGAGAGAATAGCTCGTCGAAGTCTATTCCCTCTATCTGGGAGAAACCTTTCGCCACCAGTCGAGCACGGTATCGTCCGTCCGACTTAGGCGTGTAGACCCAGCGATTCTTGATCGCTCGTCTCCCCTTGGGTAGATCAACCAACTTGTATACTTGTCGATCTTTTAGCGCTTTGATCTCATCACTTTCAGCGCTTTCCCATTTTACGCGCTCCTGAGCAGGTAGGTGCTTCAGATCGCGATGCTGCTTCGGAATCCCGGGCTTCTCAATTACTTCCGCCGACTTCGCACAAAGAAAGTCGATCAAATCTTGCCCCCCTTCTTCCACTAGTCTAGCGATCAGGGCGTCTTCGTCCATGGGTTCTTCGGCATTAGCCGGTTCCTCGTCTGGGAAGAGAGGTAAGAACCCTTGCTCGATATGCTGCCTATACATATTAGCGCGTCTTTCCGCGATTTGTTCTGGCGCAAGGTCTTGAGCAGGTGGACGTGCACCATGCCATTGGAAAGCACGGTGGCGCACAAGTCGCTCTTGTGGAGGAACCCATTCACCTTCGCGTCCGTAGTCGCGGATGATGTGAGACGGGATTCTCCTTTCGCCGTACACGTTGCCAGGGCGCAATGGTGGTTGCGAAACACGCGAAGATCTGCGTGGTTCCTGGGGCCGAGGTTCTGGCACACGATCCGGGGCTTGCCGGTCGTTCAACGGAGGCTGAGGAGCAGGAGGGGGATCTCTTGGTGGAGATCTCCGAGGTGATCCCGGCGCCGGCGGAGAAGGTTCGCGCGCCGGTGGCGGAGGAGCATTAGGATGTGCTGGGGGCTGAGGCGCAGGCGGAACAGGGATGTTCAACGGCACTACACCAGTAGCGGGGAATTCCGGTGGTGGAGGAGGGTCGTTGTTGGAACTATTTCCGTCATCGTTGCGTAATGACGGAGGAAGACGTGGAATGCTGCCACGCTCTATCGCCTCTTTACGGCGGGTAGGATCTACTGGTTTCTTAGGGAACCAATCCTCGTCGAAAATGGCGGTGGGTGATTCAAAAATCACATTACCCTCGGTGTGCCGCATGAATTTGTAATTAGCGGTTCCACTATAACCAATAAAAAGCATCGGTTCCGAGTGCGGGCTAAGTTTGGACTTTCGCTTCTCAGGTGGAATAAACACGAAGGCACCACAGCCAAACACCTTCAGTCGTTGCAGATCCGGCTTAACTCCAGTCCTGACTTCCTGGGGCGTCTGCCAATTTAATCGGCGCATCGGTGTGCAATTATATAAATATACCGCGGTTTGAACGGCGAATTCCCAGTAAGATTCCGGGAAGTTTGCGTGTAGACGCATCGCCTCGCTCTTTTCGCGTATAGTGCAGTTAAATCGCTCCGCACGACCGTTCTGCTGATGAATATGGGGGGCAGACGTCGTATGTTCGATACCTTGTTGTGAGAGGAATTTTTTAAACGCCTCGGATGAATATTCGCCTCCATTATCGGTGTGAAGGCGTTTAACCTTGCCATATGCGTTCTCCGCGGTTGCCGCGAAGTTCGCAAAAGCAATTAATGCTTCTGATTTGTGGCGAAGGAACGCTACAATCGCGTGGCCGGTATATTCATCAACGAAGGTTATTACCCACTTGTACTTGTGGTACGAAAGGGTGGGAAATTCCATGAGGTCGGAATGTACAACCTCGAGATAACGTTTCGCGGTCGATTTGACGGGCGGAAAACGTTTCTGGTGCTGCTTACCAAGAGCGCACCCCTCACAAACATTGGTACCCCTGGGAGTAAAAGGTGCAACGCCATGGGTATGTTCTCGGACTTTTTGGAGGACGTCATGAGACGGGTGTCCGAGTCGACGGTGCCAGAGATCGTATGTCGAGGCGTCTAAGGTTACAGACATTCCATATGCGCGATTATTCATGACACGCGTATGTACATAATGGATGGTCCCACCAGGTTGGCGGGGAACTGCTTCCATGTAACCATTACCTCGAGGCGTAAAGAGGTTCGTCCTTCTTTGTGTGGCTTCAACTTTCAAGCCTTCGGCTAAGAGTGTGCCGAGCGAAAGGAGCCGTGATACAAACTTGGGAACATAGTAGACCGGCCAGATACGGCTTATCTTCTTTTTCCCGTTCA
Organism: Macrolepiota dolichaula; assembly: GCA_003315915.1. NCBI lineage: Eukaryota > Fungi > Basidiomycota > Agaricomycetes > Agaricales > Agaricaceae > Macrolepiota > Macrolepiota dolichaula. The sequence continues at coordinate 4,547 of QFDT01001305.1, forward strand.
CATGATGCTGCACGACGACTGTGCCTCGACCTTTGATAGGGAGCCTTTCGGACGCAGTGGTTACAAATCCATATTCGACCGATTGGTCTAACTGCGTAAAGTCGTCTAAGTATGGTGTGAAGTGCCGCGAGGCACCGGAATCCAACAGCCATAGAGCATCCGTCCCGTTTCCATAGGACGCTTCCATTGCAGTGCAGTCAGTGCACGATGCAATCTCACATTTCACACTCTCAGGTTCTGAGCTCAACGCGGGGGGAACAGATTCATGTTCGGCCATCAAGGCCAGCAGAGCAGTACAATTTGTAATATCAACTACATAGTTCATCATAAAGTCCAAGATCTCCGACATCACCGCCTGGCGCCCTAGTCGCACATGGGAGGAGGAGAGGGCGTGCGGCGCCCCAGACTGAGAACATATGTTAGATGGATTTCCTGAGTTAGAAATGGGTGGTACGTACAAATATGAGTCGCTCCCATATGGAGTACCCAGCGAGACGGCGTCGTCATCTAACTCCATCGGAGTGATGAGGGGCGACGGAGGACAAGGGGACGTTGACTGCCAAAAGGCGGTGTCAAACCCATCCTGGGGAGGCGAGGTGTCTCTCTCAAGCCTCTGTCCCATCCTCTTCGCATAGCGCTTGACAGTGCGACGCTTGGCCTGCTGATAGGCCGTCTTTCCTCGCAGATGCCCTTCAGGCGGCATCTCCCATGCAGAGTCGGTTGCGGCGAACGCAGCCGGAGAGGATTCAGCCTCGCTCATGCGAGCGAGAAGGGTACGAGTGGAAGGGGGAGCGGATGTTTCGGCAATCATGGCGAAAGCCGAAGAAGAGACCGTTGCGGCATTCGCAACGGGGGCGATCGAACTGTGTCCCGGCTGGACAAAAGGGTCGGCACCTGATGGTGCGCCCGGGCCGGTAGCTGCTGCTGCAGCGATCGCTGCTTTCTTCTTTCGGCCTCCGCGGCGGCCACGCTTCTTCTGATCTTCATTTTGACCAGACTGGTTATTCTGGGGCGGCGGCTGCTGGTTCTGCTGCTGCTGGGGTTGCGCCTGAGGGCGCAGATTGTTGTTCCCCTGCTGCTGCGGACGCGGCTGCCCTTGCTGTTGGCGGCCTCCTCCAGAATTATTATTATTACCGCCACGTTGGCGGTTCCAGTTGGGGTTTTGTCCGTGATTACGGACCCCTGAGAAGCGGGCGGCGTTGGCGTGCGCTTGTTGCGCATTGTCAAATGCCTGTCGGACGGCGACGGCGATGATGCCCACTGATAGGGCGGAGACGTTTTGGGAATACTCAAAGGTGAGCCGCTGTTTAACATGATCCCATGCAGGTGGGATCCGCTGGATGAGCCAGCACGCCTGGACTGGTTCGTCGATGTCAAGACTATTCGCGCGTAGCGCATTTATCTTGTTCACCCAGGCGGCGATCTCCGTAGTGGGATCAGCCGTGCCGGAGAACTGGAAGTCCTGAAGCCAGGCGATGTTCTGGAAGACATTGGTGACTGTAAAGCCACCGAAGCGGTTCCTGAGACTTTCCCAGAGTTCTCGACTTGTGTCAAAGGAGTGTCTTCTGATCTCCTTCCCGAGCTGCTGTGTGATCGCCGAGATGGCGTTCCGATCTACCATGTCCCATTCGTTCTGCATGGCTCTCTGCGCTGGTGTAAGCGCGGCGCCAGCGGCAACGGCGGGCGTGTCGCCTCGCGCCGGAATGGCGGGAGTGGGATCGGGGTGGCGCGTAATGGTTCCGCGCATCACAGCTCCAAGGGTGACCATGCCAAGGTTGGGGCAGGTCATTGTGTAACGGTCGAGGTAGCCTCCGACGTCGTATTGCCACTCGTCATAGTCGATGGCGCCATTGAGAGTAGGGAGGTTGGCAATGACAGTTGCGGCCATTGTGATCTGCGTAAAGCAAGGTTCGTAAGCATCGAGTTGTGAGCGGATGAACGCTTCCAACGAGCTATGAACCGCTGGTATCGTACGACCAAGGGTAGTGAATTGGGGACAGGTGAACTTGTTTGATCCGAGCCCGAAGGACAATCATCACCATGTCAACAAGGCTATTCGGTGTACCCTCGACGTGCGGGGATCGCAGTGCGGCGTGAGCCAAAGGCTGGACGCGCACATGCGGGTTCGCATATCGTACAGGCTAACCGGGGCCCATAACCTTTTGAAAGCAAAGCGTACGACGAGCACGCATGGTAGTGTACGATAAGTAAATCACTTGCCTTGCTGGTTCAGACGGTGGTTAGCTGGAAACTAAAGTGTTGTTTTGAGCTGGTGAGAGCGAGTAGAGGAGCAGAGAAAGTTATCATAATTGGGCTATCTAAGAGTCCTTATATACCATAGGAAACTATACTATGCATACTACGCTGACAAGCACATCGACAGATGCAGATGAATGCAACTGGAGAACTGTCAGCTATTCTATTGAGGTAAAAATAGATAGCATAATGGAAGCGTGCAGGTATCATTCCGCACAGCCTCGTGTGATCAATGCTTCGATTGTCAACGTATGGCAAGAGCAATGATCCGGTCCAAGCGCCCATGACGGCGCTTATGTTGTCACGTGATGTGACATGTGACGAGAGCATGACTTAGCGCTTATGCTGCTTTGTCAACAAAGACATCACCAAGTCCATATCTAAATTACCAACTCATCTAGTGATCTCCAGGACTGTCAGGAGCAATCCTAACATACCCCCCTGATCCAATCAGTCCCCAAGTCCAAGCATAGGCACTGCAAAGTCCACTGTCTTCTTGGATACAGCCTTGGTCATGATGTCTGCAAGCTGTCTATCAGTGGGCACATAGATAGGATCAAGGATATCTTCCTCCACAGCATCTCTAAGCCAATAAAACCAAAGATCCAGGTGTTTCATGCGTCCGTGGTGCTCTGGGTTCTTGGCCACACTGATTCCTGACTTGTTATCTACTAAAAGCGTCGAGAAAGCGTCCAGGGAGTAGCCAAACTCACTCAGAATGTTCCTCATCCACATAGCTTCCTTCCCAGCCTCTACAGCAGCCACATACTCTGCTTCTGTGCTCAAAAGAGTAACAAAGGCCTGATGCTTTGAGGACCATCCTACAGCTGCCCCACAAGCCACAGTAACATATCCACCTGTAGTGCGTCCTGTAGCCTTGCAGGAGCCATGGGAGGCGTTGGAATAGGTCACAAACAGCTCCGGATTGTTTGTAGCGCAATAGGTGAGCTTGTAGTGCTTGGTTCCCTTGAGATATCACAATAAATGCTTCACTGCTGTCCAATGGCAAGGGGCTGGGTTATGATTGAAGCGTCTGAGGTAGCTGACAGCGTAGGCAATGTCTGGACGCGTCATGGTGGCCAGATACTGCAGGGCTCCCACTGCAGAGAGGTAGGGAACTGCCTTCATCTCTTCTTGCTCTTTGAGAGTGGGGACAATATTTGAGAGCTCACTCCCAGGTGCTAGAGTTGTCAAGAGCACATTGGAATCATCCATATGGAAGCATTTGAGGAGCTCTTGTATGTAGTGCTTTTGAGACAGTGAAATTTTGCGATTTGAGAGGTCCTGCTTCACTTGAATCTCCAAGAGGAGTTTTTGTTAGGATTGCTCCTGACAGTCCTGGAGATCACTAGATGAGTTGGTAATTTAGATATGGACTTGGTGATGTCTTATCAGTTGTCACATGTCCTGCTTACCTCAGCTAGTGTAGAACTTGCCTGTGAACGCTTCTGAAGCCTTTAGCTTCTTATAGTTATCTGCAGGTGAGTAGTTATTATTAGAATGTATAATACAGCTTCTTATAGTTGTCTGCAGCATACTGCAGTTAATTCTTAATAGATTGGCTCATTTTGACCATTGTTAGGACCATCATCATCCCCTCTATGCGCTAGCTTTAACATTTACTGCAAGGGAGACTTGAAGATCATTGTGCTCATTTTTATCAATGATATCACCCTTGTTTTGAAGAATCAGGCAGCTATGGACAAAGTGGTTGCTCAGCTAGCTCAGCACTTCAAATTACGCAACTTAGGAGCCACAAAACTCCTCTTGGGGATTCAAGTAAAGCAGGACCTCTCAAATCGCAAAATTTTGCTGTCTCAAGAGCACTACATACAAAAGCTCCTCAAACGCTTCCATATGGATGATTCCAATGTGCTCTTGACAACTCTAGCACCTGGGAGTGAGCTCTCAAATATTGTCCCCACTCTCAAAGAGCAAGAAGAGATGAAGGCAGTTCCCTACCTCTCTGCAGTGGGAGCCCTGCAGTATCTGTTGAGTGATGATAGGACAAGTCACTCTTCAGGTTAGGTCCACTGAACTGACCAAAGAAACCACCTAGTGCACCAGCCCCTACAGTGTGCCAGTGGTAGGCAGTCAAGGCCATCCCTAGTGAAACAGGTTATATACAACCTACTAGTTCCTACAGTAACCAGACCATATAGCTCAGTGGTAAGAGCAACTGTGGCTCCAACAGGAGGTCCCAGGTTCAAACCCTGGTGTGGTCACTTTTCTGTCTTAACACCATCCCCTTCTACTCTCTTTGTTGACAACAGGTCTGGTATCAGTGTTGCCAAGAACCCAAGACACCATAGCAGGATGAAGCAGATGGATTTGCGCTTTTTCTGGCTCAGGGATGCTGTGAAAGGAGGTCTGGTGGATCCAGTGTATATGAGGACTGATAAGCAGCTGGCTGACATGTTCACCAAGGCTGTGAGCAAGAAGACTGTGATGTATATAGTTTCTAGGTTGGGCCTCAGGAGATAGAGGTCTGTGTTTGGTTTTGGACTGGTCAGATCAGGGGGTTGTATTAGAGTTGCTCCTCCCAGTCAGGTGACTTCAGTCAGGTGATGATACATGTGACATACATGTGATGGTGGGATGGGAATAGCTTAGATAATTTCTTGTCCTGTATATAAACCTTATTTCTCTCTTTTGTACTTCTTATCCTCTTACAGTATTCATCACTGTTAATCTACTTCTTTCTGGTGACTGTTAGGACTCCTCTGGAGTTCCCCTGCTTCTAATTTCAACACCTTTATATAGGCAATATACCAGTCACAAAAGTTAACAACTGATAACATTGAATTGTTGCGGTTATGAGTTCTTAACTTCAGAGGATTAGAAGTTAAGATCAACCAATCTTGAATTAGATGGGTAACAGTTAAGTTACAACAGAAGAGAATCAAAAACTTGGAGTTTTTGATCCTGTAATCTATGCCTATTTTAACACTCCTCATAGTTGATCCATGATGTGTGGGATAGAAGGGATGGGGTAGGCGTTCTTGATGGTATATTTGTTCAGGCTGCAATAGTCCTGAACTGGGCATAATTTTCTATCTTTCTTTAACATGAAAAAGAAGGGTGCGGCCTGAGGGCTTTTGGATTTCTGTATGTAACCTTTTTGTAAATTATCATCAAGGAATTTTTGTAACTCAATGAGCTCTGTGTCTGTTAAACAGTACAACTTGGCAGCCTCCAGCTTAAAGTCCGGTTTGAGGTCAATTTTATGATCATATAGGTGTGAGGGTGAAAATCTCTTGGATTCCTTCTTGCTGAATAATAGTAGATATTCCCAATAGGTTTTAGGGACTATCTCCTTCACATCAACCTGAGCTTTTACACCATGATAAGCCTGGAAGGTTTTCTGTGACTCAGATGTTTTTATGTTGATTTCAAGACAGATAGTGGCAAGATTAAGCAATGCATTGTAATCAAGCAAGGCTTGTCTTTGTGCAAGATAGGGTACATTTGAGGTCATGGTTTTGTTAAAAGGTAATCCATTTGGTTTCAGGCACATTGGAAATCTCAGCCATTTTGGCATTATTATCCAATATCTTTTCTATTTTGTTTTTCTTTTAGTTTTTATATTGTGAGAAAACCTTATCAGTAACTGTATAGTTGGTCTGTGTGCCGTTGTATTTACTATATAGTTTAGACTTGACAAGGGTTGATCCCCTTGTTGAGTTGCACCTTATACATTGCTTTGGTCCCTGATCATCTAAAACTCACAGATGTGCAGTCATAATTTAACAGGTTTCAGCAATCAATAGTTTGTTTATGTGGGTCTGTTGATCAATACCCAGAGTGAGAGGGTTCTCAGCTTGCAGTGTGTTGGATCCCTTATCCCCCCATCTAAAGGTCATTTTTGACCAGTCAATATTAGGGTTGGTGTCTTTGAGAAAGGGAAGGCCAAGTATTATGGTCCATTTTCCAATCTCAGCAATGTAGCAGGATATGCTAACGTCTTTCTTATCAATGCTAAAGATGACCTCTGTCTGCACTGAGATGGTTTCCTCTTTGTTAAGGGTGCCGTCAACATTATGTACAACAATAGAGGATGTGCTAATGCTTTTGTTCTCAACCCAAGTCTTTGGATAGTTGAGGGAGAAACAAAGTTCCCCTGTGCTCTACTATTAAGTAGAAGGTAGAGGGTAGCAACTTTAGATGAGTTTGGGTTCTTCAGCAATGTGGGTATCAGTAAAAATTTATTGTTAGATGAGAACGTGAGAGAGATCTCAGAAATAGTGCAATCTGTGCAGCTTGGGGATAAAGTAAAGGAAATGTCCAAGAAGTTACTGTTAAGACAGAAAAGTGACCACACCAGGGTTTGAACCTGAGACCTTCTGTTAGAGCCACAGTTGCTCTTACCACTGAGCTATATGGTCTGGTTACTGTAGAAACTAGTAGGTAATATATAACCTGTTTCACTAGAGATGGCCTTGACTGCCTACCACTGGCACACTGTAGGGGCTAGTGCACTAGGTTGTTTTTTTGGTCAATTCAGTAGACCTAACCTGAAGAATGACTTGTCCTATCATCACTCAACAGTTACCAGATCCAGTGTTCATTAACAGTCAATGTGAAACATATTCACAAGCAGTCCATTAAGAGTCATAGAGATTGTTCAAGTTGAGAGGGGGAACTAGTTTGGAAGAAAGAGATTGAATTGAAAGAAATGAAGTGTCTGCTGAAAAACTAGGTACAGGAGCAAGAGGAGTTGCATTCACTCTGCTTCCAAGACAAAAGACAATGTGGTTTTGTTGGTGGTGTTGGATTCAAGGATGCTGACAGTGGCATTGTTGAGAAAGGTCTGTTTCTTTTCAGGAGATAGCTTGTTGAAGACAATCTGGAGTGAATTGGATGTAGAATGAGGTAGCAGGTTCAATAGTTTGTTGAAGCATTGTTGGAAGGAAGGTTTGTTGGTGCTATTGTCATGTCGTTGCTTGGGACAGCTTCTTGCCCAATGTTTTGGATTGTTGCATACAAGACATGCTCCTCTCTTCAGTCATTTTTTCTGTCAAACAGTGAGGGTGGTGTTGACAGAGATTCCCTGCTTCACATAGTTGTTTTCTTTGTCAGATGAGAGATCAGGTATATCAGGTTCTTTATTGGAAGAGAATTCCTCAATAGCATCAATGTCCATGGGTTTTCCTCAAGGGAGAGGCTAATTCTTGAAGGTGAAGTTCTTCTTTGGATGTGAGAGTGTGTTGCCATAGAATGAAATGGGATTGTGGTTTTTGAAGGCAGTGTGGCGCATGAGGTGTTGAAGTCTGACCAGCCTCAGTAGTCACATGATCTGTAGTCACATGATTGGTAGTCACATGCTCAGTAGTGTACAGACCATGTGGATTAGGTATATAAGGAGTGCCTCAGCTCCCATCAATTTAATCTTTCTTCTTCCCATCTGTGTTTGTGTCTGTGTCTGTGTCTGAGCTTTCTCTCTAGTCATTCTCTCTTCTTTCAACATGAGGTACTTCTGGTAGTTATTAACCAGATTGGTGACATTGCATTGTCATGCAGTGTAAGTGTTGGATACTTGAGTGGTGAGGAATATCTTCTGTTGAATCCAGTTAGGGATGGCATCAATGTAGAGCTGTATGCAATGATGATTGTCTGTAATGGCTGCTTGTGCAACTAGATAGGTAAACATTTGGTTAAAGGTCACAACATTGTTAGTCTTGACATTGAATTGGGCTTGTTTGAGTCATTCAATGGCTTGGGTAGCTTCAATCTTTGGTTTGAAGTTCTCTTTAAGTGAGGTGTTGAAAGCGTCCCATGTACCATAGTTGTAGGTGTTATTGGTGTCATCCTAATGATTTCACATAAAGGCATACCTTGACGACATACTCATTTACTCTGACGACCTCGACTCCCACCAAAAGCAAGTTCAAGAGGTCTTCCATTGTCTGCGTAAATATGGACTTTATGCCCATGTCAATAAGTATGAGTTTCACTCTGATTCGGTCAAGTATCTGGGCTATGTCCTCTCCCCAGAAGGTCTCTGCATGGCCAACGACAAAATCCAGATTATTCAGGATTGGCCTGAGCTGAAGAAGGTAAAGGATATTCAGTTTTTTCTAGGGTTTGTGAACTTCTACCAACGATTCATCTACAACTACTCCAACATTGTTGTCCCACTCACCTAACTCACCTGAAAATCAGCAAAGTGGAACTTCACCAACAAATGTTGTGAATTGTTCAACAATCTCAAGAAGGCCTTCACCACTGCATCTTGCCTCACCCATTGAGTCCCTGACACTCAAATCATTGTCAAAACTGATGCCTCTGACTATGCACTTGCTGGTATCCTCTCCATTGTTGCCAAAGACAGCCAAGTTCACCCCATTGCCTTTCACTCCTATACCTTTAACTCTGCCAAATTGAACTATGACATGCACAACAAAGAGCTCCTTGCCATCTTTGAAGCTTTCTGCATCTGGCAACATTACCTTGAAGGGGCTCCCCTCACTATTGACATCATAACCAACCACAAGAACTTGGAGTATTTCACCACCACCAAGATTCTTATGCACTGACAAGTGCAATGGTTGGAGTTTTTGTCTCAGTTCAATCTGGTCATTTGTTTCCAACCTGGCTGACTTGGTACCAAGCCCAATGCTCTCACTAGACGATGGGACATCTACCCTAAAGGGGGAAATAATGGCTATGATTTGATTAACCCTCACAATTTCCAACCAGTCTTCACTAATGAGCAACTTGCAGCCTCCGTCTGAGCAACTTATCTTCATGCCCCTACCCTCTGCGCAGCCACCATCATTGACCTCAAAAAGCTGCATTCCAACATTCTCACTGGTCTGTTGTCTAACCTGACAGCAGCAACCCACCTTGCTAAGCCTAAGGGCTGGTGGTTGGCCAACACCACTGGCTTCCTCCAACTCAATGACTGCATCTACATCCCCAATACCAACAATCTCCGACTTCACGTTCTCCAGTACAAACACAATCACATTCTTGCTAGCCATTTTGGCCAGAACAAGACATTAGAACTGGTCTGACAAGAATATACCTGGCCCAACCTGAAAACCATGGTGAAAGACTTCTGTAAGTTGTATGTTATCTGTATGTAATCTAAGTTGCAGCGCTACAGACCATATGGTACCCTCAAGCAGCTCCCCATCCCTGAACAATCCTGGAACTCTATCTCTTTTGACTTCATCAAAAAGCTTCCAAAATCATCTTTCTTTGACACCATCCTGGTCATTGTTGACCAACTCTTGAAACAAGCAATCTTCATTCCCACTTTTGATACCATCACCTCAGCCAACCTCACCTGACTCTTTGTCATTCATATATTCTCCAAGCACAACATTCCATCTCATATTACCTCTGACTGTGGTTCCAAATTTGTTTCTCATTTCTTCCATTCCCTTGGAGAGACACTCAACATGCAACTGCACTTTACCTCCAGTTATTACCCCAAAGGCAATGGACAGACAGAATATACAAACCAAATGCTGGAGCAATACCTTTGGGTGTACTGTAACTACCAGCAGAACAACTGGTCTGAGCTGTTACCACTAGCTGAGTTTGCCTACAACAATGCTCCTAGTGCTACTACTGGTGTCTCCCCATTCTTTGCTAATAAGGGTTACCATCCTAGTCTTATGGTCCACCCTGAACAAGACGTCGCCTCTGAAAGTGCCTAACAATTTGCTATTGACCTTGACGAGTTTCATGCAATGCTTAAGTTGGAGATTGCCTCAGCCCAAGTACACTACAAGTGATTGGCCGACAATCAAAGATTGCCAGCCCCCGACTTCCAGATTGGACAGAAGGTTTTTGTGAAGGCTCAGTTCTTCCAAACTACCCAACCATCCAAGAAGCTATCAGAGAAGTACCTTGGTCCTTATGAGATTATTGCTCAACCAGGTTCCCACTCATTCACACTCTGACTCCCTGACTCCATGCATGCAGTTCATCCTGTCTTCCACATCTTGATACTTGAGCCATCCCTTCCAAACCCATTCCCCAACCACTCCAAATCGCCCCTACTTCCAGTCAAGATCAATGGCAAACCAGAATATGAGATTTCCCAAATCATTGACTCCAAGATCAACTGACGTCGGTGCTATTTGCTTCTCTACAAGGTTATCTGGTTGGAATATGAAGATACTGACAAAGAATCTTTGTGGCTCCCTGCAACTGAGTTCACCCATGTGTCAGACTTAGTTGCATTATTTCATGCTGCTTATCCTGCTAAGCCTGGTCCCTTGTCTGCCTTATGATTATCTTATTCTCACTGTTTCCCAAGAAGCCCATACATTTTTCTATATACAACAAAATTATCAAAATAATTAAAGAGGGGTTGGCCCTGACGATCACTTGACCGCCCACTCGACACCCTCCTCACCTTCTTCTTTTCCTTCTCCTTCTCCTTTGATCTCCTCTACTTTGTTCTCCACCACCTCCAGCACCTCAGCGCCCCTGTCAGCCCCAACATTGCCTGAAGCAATCTCTACCTTAAGCTCATCTTCATCATCTTTATCATCTTTGTCCTTGTCCTTGTCATCCCCATCATCCATGTTGACCAACCCAATCAACTTGCCTGACTCAAACTTCTCGATGGAAGCCAGCAGTTGCCAAATGGCATTGATGTCCCCTGCCACAAAGTCAGCACTGACATGCGACCAATTCAACCAACACATACCTTGCTTTTGGCCCGCAGTATTGGATACAAGCCTGACCCGTCTCCAGACAGCAACAACACTCCCTACCTGGGCTACCCTTGTAGTCCCTCTGGAAAACAGGGGGCCCAGCGTCCTCTCCTTTGGCATCAGTTTTGGGCTCACTGACAATCTGCACCTCTTTGTTAGTTGACAGTGCCCAACGGATCCACTTGTGTGGCCTTGAGGTCAATGTCAACCATGTCAATGGCCCTGCCCTCACCTCCTCCTGCCTCCAATGTTTGCGCCCCTGCTCCTCCTTGGCAGTGAGCTGTTGCTCCCGTTTCTTTGCCACTGCCACTGCCAGCCTCTGCTCCTGTGCCCTTTTCTTCTCCTGCTTCCGCCTACACCTTTCCTCCTCCCATCATCTCTTCTCCTCCTCTCACCTTTGCTCCTCTTCTTCCTCCCTCTCTGCCTATACCAAGGCCTTGGCCTCCTCCTCCTCAGCCCTCCACCTTTCCACCACCTCACGTTCTTCCCTCTTCCTGCGCTGGCAAGCCAGCCAATTCTTCCAGTTAGTGACCAACTCTCCCATTCAGCGCTTGGTATCTTTGGCCATGACAAGTTCTTGTGATTTTGTTGATAGGCACTGAGGATAGTGGTAAGGGTTGATGAAGAAGTCAGAAGCAAAAATTTTTCACATCATTATTTTTTGAGCGGAGTTTGAAATTGCTGATCTTCCCATGGTCTTGTAGGACTCTTTGACCTTAAGGGGGGAATACTGTCACAACCCAATCCAACCAACACCACCAACTGACACTACCCAACCAATACTGCCCCAATCATGACTATACCTGGCAACCCCTTCATCATTTTCCAATGTCAGCCGACTTTGACCATCACCGTACCAGTTACCTCTGGGTAACTGGCTGCTAACCCACGGTCGCTTGGTGACCAACGCATCATGGGGCAATCCACCAACTGTCAACCAACTCGTTCCTGTTCCTTGTATGTCTCAGTTCTGTCTGTAGTTTTTCTGTCTATTTCATATCTCTTTATTCTGTTATTTTCCGTTGGATACTTGCTCGTCCTATTGTGTGCACGTTCCTAGCTCCTGTGCCTGCTTCTTGTTGCGTGCTCTTGTATCCATGTCATCCCTTTTCTCCTATTTGTCTCCATTACTCCATTTCTCTGTTTCCTTCAAGTATATAAAGCCTCGTACTCTGTCATGTATTCCCTTAGTCTGAATATCAACTTAGTCTCCTCTCGTAACTCTGTTCTGTCTTAAGTTGCTCTAGCGCACTCCTTCTTCTTTGCCTGCCCAAAATCCGGACCACAACAGCAGGGACAGCGCAGCACATAAGCTAAAGCCAAGGTCCAACTCTGCCAACATTTGACTGACCCAATCAGCCAACAGTTTGACTTAGTCTGTTCATGTACTTAACAGAGAGTCAAGAAGGTCAGAGATTAGGGGAAGGGGATAATAGTTTTTCTTCATGATGCAATTGAGACCACAGAAGTCAACACAGAGTTAGAGAAAGCCATCCTTCTTCTTGACAAAGAGGACAGGGGCACTATGAGAGATATTGGAGGGTCAAATAAAACCAATAAACAGATGCTCATCAATGAACTCCCTGAGAGCTTGGAGTTTTACCTGTGATAGCAAATAGATAGAACCAACAGGAGGTTTGGTCCCCTTGTTAAGGTCAATTTTGAGGTCATAGGGTCAATGGGGAGCAAGACTGTTATGGACTCAATGACAAACCCCTTACATTGGCTATACAAGTGGTGCCTCAAATTGCTCAATATTCCAGACTACAAAGAAGTACCAGGCTAATCTACCTCCCCACATGGAATACCTTCACTGTTAAAAGAACTAAGCCAAAAGAGGGAGAATAGAATCAAACACAAACACAAGACATAGATATTGATAGTGGAAAAAAATGATTATTGGGGGAGTTGGGCCACTCTGAACACCACAATCCCCAGACTGTTCACCCCTATTTTACAGAATCCAAAGCCTGTACTAGGTTACTCCAGTCACAGGAACCATCATTGCCTCACATTCCTACATCAGTTCAGAGATCCACATCTCAGACATCAGCCACAAATCTTCCCACAATCTCCGCAGACCCCCAATCATCTCAGTCTATAAGATTGCATCAACACTTTACCAGAGGAACAGCTCAACAGTCTAGTCATTTACTTCCAGCACAGAAATACCAAGACCAACCACCCCACTTCTCTGACTCAAGCAAACCGGATCAGTTCATGTTCAACCCCTCAACCCCACAGTCCTTCTTTGACCAGTCAGAATAAACCCTTGTGGGATCATTCCACACCTTGCCCAGACAGTTCACAACACAGCTGCAACAGTACTCAGCTAGCACCCCAACTCTGCCACTAGTGTTATCTACTTTCTCAGCTACTCAAACACCTGTTTCATCACCCACTCAGTCCCAGTACACCCCCACACTAACACTAACTATAAAATCTACAGCAGCCAACCTGAAACTTCCACCCCCATCTACCTTTAATGGACATCCAGATGCCTATCACACCTGGAAAAAGCACATTCTCCTCTATGTTGCCAATATTAAGTCCCTCAGCACTGATGCACAGAAGATTACTGTTGCACTCCTCTATATGGGAGGACAAGCCAATGAATGGAGAAGAGCTTATATTGGGTCCTATAAAGATGCCAACAGAAATTTTGACATGCAGCAGACATGGTCCAATTTCATCAAGGAACTCAACTGCTCATTTGTATCTACCCAGAGGCATCTTATTGCCATTGATCAGCTCAGAACAATTTACCAGAATGGTTAACCCATGGATGAATACATCAATCAATTTAAGAACCTTGCCACCAATGCAAACATCACAGCCAACAATATAAAGCTCATCTTCTTTCAACTTGAATTAGATCTGTATTTCACACAAAGAGTTATCTCCCAGAACCCAGGCTCCAATATCACAGCTTGGTACAATGCCATGCAAAATGCAAAAGCAATGGCTCTCTTGGAACAAGGCTACTACTCTAACAGAGCTAGAGCAAATCCCCAACCCATCTACCAGAAGAAGAAACATTGCTCTTTTTTACATAAAGGCCACCATTTCCCAACTTACATGCCAAGTGTGAGCTCTCACCCTACCAAAGATCCCTATGCAATAGATGTCAACACACTCCAACAGACCTTCAACAACATCAGGTTCAACTCACCAAGTACTAGACTAGACCTCTTGCAGCTGGATCCCTATGCATATGATGAAACTGACAAAGAACTCTTAGACAATGAGAAAGATCCAAACTCTCCACTCTACACTGCCAATGAAGTTAAATCAGTGCTCCAGGAGCATCTCAATGCCCTACTCCCTCCATGCCTCCAGCAAGCCTACAAGAAACAGCTCTGCTTTAACTGCTTCAGGCCAGGACACACAGCCAAAATGTGCAAGTGTCACAGATTTGGCAGAATACATTGTTTACGTTATATCTTGCCGAATACTGGGCCGTTTATTTCATACTTAGTACCATTGAAAAGCCCTTGTCCGTCGCATTCTGACAATACCTGGGACGTTGCGGGGCGTACATCTATTCAGGAGCTACACACCAATCATTATTATCTATATCATGTGTTGATTATCTGTGCCATCTGTAGTTTATCACTCCTCATCGTTCTAGAGGGTTCTGGAACAATCAGTAAGATAAGATCTTTATCCATGTTGTCATATGGTGTCATTGTTAACAATCAGTAAGGGTTTTATGCCATTGGCTAGGAGATATTAGTTTCTCCATGTAATTAGTAAGGACTAGAGTTCCTGGGGTCATCTGGTAGTGTCCCAGGTCCTAGTCCTCTGTGTATATAAACTAGCTGTCTGGCATCTGTAGGACCCAGACTTAACAACTTGTCTACAGCTCAGCCTGTCTTATCCTTACCTCTTATCTGATCTTTTGATCTCTTCACTCTTGCTTGCTGCTTATCTAAGACTACTGTCCCCTTGTCTCCATACCCAGCTTAGGTAAGCATAGGGATTTGTGATAGCAAGGAACCCAAGACATCCAGAAAACTCTTTTTTCCTTGCCAGGCCAGTACTCAAAATGAGAAAGGGAAAAACCAAAGATTTGCCAGTCAAGCCCAGCAAATCAACCACATCATCAACAAGCTCACAGAAGATGAAGTCAAAGGTCTATTTGATCTTGCAGATGAATCTCCAAATGAGGAGATTACAAAGGATTTTGCCTAAAGAGGCTAGCATCTGTGTCTAGACTTCAGAATCTGTCCAAATTGGACAATGTACTATACATAAACAAGAATAAGGACATTTCTCACTCTCTCCCTTGCTTCTCTTCCCAAGAATCAGTTAACCAGATGTCTCTTAATCAACAGAACAATATTATTTTCTTATGAACCACTGTTCACCTGCCCAATTCAAAAACCACAGAACATCTTGCTCTACTCAATTCAGGAGCCACAGGAATCTATATTGATTACTCTCTTGTAACCCAATGGAATCTCCCCACTACACTCCTGGATCACCCAATCACTATTATTAACACCAATGGATTAACCAATGATCAAGGGAAAGCCACACATGCCACAACCCTTAATGTAACCATTGATCGAAAGTGCATGCTCCTCAAACCAAAAATAATTGGTTTAGGAGGACCCCAGATTATTTTAGGAATGCCCTGGTTAGCTCATTTCAATCCAGATGTCAATTGGAAGAAATGCACAATGAAATGGAGAAATCCTTTGCAAGACAATAGCAAGATCCACTCCCTTATCTATTCCATAACAGAACAACCCACCTCTGTTGATCAAGTCTCCAGAGTACTCAAACTTGAATCCATCTTGTTCAAAGAAATCAATTTCAAGGCTAATGCATTGCAGGCTATTGTCCAGGAATGCAAAGAGAAGAAAAAAAGCAACTCTTGCAAGGTTGTCCCTCCAAAATTCCACCAATTCCTCAACATATTCAACAAACAATGAGCAACACAATTTTTACCCAGCTGACCCTGGGACTACAAGATAGAACACATGCCTAATGCCAAGATCTGCTCATTCAAACCCTACAAACTGTTATACAAGAAGACATTGAACTTGACAAGTTTATCAAAGAAAACCTTGCTAAAGGCTATATTTGACTATCCAAATCTCCAATGGCTGCCCCCTTCTTTTTTGTTGGAAAGAAAGATGAAAAACTATACCTGTGCCAAGACTATTGCCATCTCAACAAATACATCATCAAGAACACATACCCCATTTATCACAAATCCCTATGCTTACCTAAGCTGGGTATGGAGACAAGGGGACAGTAGTCTTAGATAAGCAGCAAGCAAGAGTGAAGAGATCAAAAGATCAGATAAGAGGTAAGGATAAGACAGGCTGAGCTGTAGACAAGTTGTTAAGTCTGGGTCCTACAGACGCCAGACAGCTAGTTTATATACACAGAGAGCTAGGACCTGGAACACTACCAGATGACCCCAGGGACTCTAGTCCTTACTAATTACATGGAAAAACTAATATCTCCTAGCCAATGGCATAAAACCCTTACTGATTGTTAACAATGACACCATATGACAATATAGATAAAAATCTTATCTTACTGATTGTTCCAGAACCCTCTAGAACAATGAGGAGTGATAAACTACAGATGGCACAGATAATCAACACATGATATAGATAATAATGATTGGTGTGTAGCTCCTGAACAGATGTACGCCCCACAACGTCCCAGGTATTGTCAGAATGCGACGGACAAGGGCTTTCCAACGGTACTAGGTACGAGGTAAACGGCCCAGTATTTGGTGAGATATAATGTAAACAATGTATTCTACCACTGCCAAATCTGTGACATTACCCTCTCTTTTGGTTTGAGCTCTGTTGAGAAGTGATCCTAATGTCTAGGTTAAAGATTCCAGTATTTCTGTATCTTCTCCTTTGCATTCTGAAGGTTTGACTCCAGTTTCCATGTATCATTTCCAGCATTAAAACCTTTCCATCTAACCAGGAACTCCTTCTTTTTCCTGCAAACACGATGTTGGAGAATCCTTTTGACTTCCCACTCATCATGTCCACCAATTTGGATTGGAGGAGGGGTTGATGGTTTTTGTCCTGTAATGGTTGATTCTGAATAGGTAACCAATTTGCTAGCATGAAAGACTGGATGTATAGAATGGTAACAAACTGGCATTCTCAGATGGAAGGTGACTGGGGACAACTTTTCAATGATTTTGAATGGTCCCTCATATTGTGGTCTGAGTGCTCATTCTGTTGTCTGATAGTCCTTGAGGCTGAGTAGTACTTTGTCTCCAACTTTAAAAGGGACTTTCTGGACACCTTGGTCGTAGTACCCCTTCATCCTTTCTGCTGCAAGTATTAGAGCAGCTTTCGCCTGCCCTTGTGCTTCTTGTTGTTTGTAAGCTATGTCATTCAGGTCAACATCAGTGGTTGCCTGGACAATAGGTCCTGCTTGTGGATGCCAACCGTACTCAAGGAAAAAAGGTGATTCCTTGGTACCTTCATGTGCTTGGTTGTTGTATGCAAACTCTGCTGTTGATAGCAGGTCTGACCAGTTGGTTAAGTTATAATCAACATAACAACGTAAGTATTGCTTCAGTGTCTGGTTAATACGCTCAGTCTGTCCATCAGTTTGAGGATGATATGCTATGAACATAGTTGACTTGATACCCAATAAATGGCACCACTCTTGGAAAAGTTCAGCTGAGTACTGAACTCCTCTATCAGAAATGATTTGCAATGGCAGTTCATGTAAAGGATAAATCCTGTCATAGAGTAGTTGTGCCATGTCCTTTGAGGTAAACCAGTTGGTAATAGGGTAAAAATGAGCTCATTTAGTTAACCTATCAATTACAATGCAAATTGCATTGTAGCCATTAGACTCTGGTAACTGAGTTATGAGGTTGGTGGAGATAATCTCCCAAGGTCTGTTAGGCACCTTGTTTGGAATGAGCGGTCCAAAGGGCTGCTGTGGGTGATTTTTCATCCGCTGACACATATCACAGCTTTTGACATAGTTCTTGACAAAGATAGACATACTAGACCACCAATAGTTTCTGGAAACCAACTCATAGGTTTTCCATTTACCTGGATGTCCTGCTGATAGAAGGTTGTGATGTACTTGGACAATTTTGTGTCTCAAATGTTTATCTGTGCTCTTAGGGATATAGACTTTCCCTTTGTAGAGTAATAACCCATTCTCGTAGTTCCAGTCCTGTAGTGACTTTCCAAATTCACAAGAACCTGACTGTAGAAGGGACTTGTAGTCTTTGGTAACACTGTCAGAAAGTAATGCTTGCTTGACCTCTCTTAGGATTTTGTTGTTGTTTATGAGTGATTCATGAATAGCTTTGATAGCATAAATAGCAAAAAATTCAGGCTTTAAGAGGATTTGGTTCTCATTATCAAAGTTTACCCCCTCTTCATGATCTGGTCTCCTGGACAGAGGATCTTCAGCTTGCATAGTCTTCCCTGGTTTGTGGTGTAGGGAATAGTGAAAACGTGTGAGGTATAGTGCCCACCAAGCTTGTCTTCTTGTCAGTTTTTGTGCTAACTTGAAGTACGTGAGGTTTTAATAATCTGACCAGATCTCAAACTTTTCTGGATGTCCCTCTAGATGATGTCTGTATTCCTCTAAGGCCCTGATGATAGCAAGTAGCTCTTTGTCATAGATCTTATAGTTGCATTTATGAATATCTAATGACTTGGAGAAGTAGGCTACAGGATGCCATAGTTTGTCTTTAGGGTCCAATTGGGACAGTACTGCACCAGTTGCAAAGTCACTAGCATCTGTTGACAGTCTGAAAGGGTTTTCATCATCTGGGATATGTAAAATGGGAGCTGTTGTGAAGGCCTCTTTCAGCACCTCAAAAGCAGTCTGTTGCTCTTCCTCCCATACACATGTTTTGTTATGAACATTATTTTTGATTCTTTCGACGTCCTCACAGACATGATGGTAGTCGACGCGCAATGG
>QFDT01001310.1:0-18181 GCA_003315915.1 Macrolepiota dolichaula
GAAGTGATCCTTCAGTGTTGACTAGCCTAGCGGCCATCCTCGCGGTGCCCTCTAGGTGAACCATAACACGAGCATAAGAGTACAGGTGAGCATCAGCGTCACCTGGGTCCTCAATATCTTGTAGAACCATAATATCAGGGTGGGTACAAGGGTTGATAGAGTCTTGAGATTGTCGGGCATCATATGTTGTATAATTGATGCGTAGATATTTGTGAAGATATAATCAGTTACATGAGAATAGGATTGTGTTGCGTTGAGCATTGCTGTACTTTCATAGGCCTGTTTGGTTCTCGAGTCGATTCAGGATATGGTCCTGAAGTTTTGGAAGAAAATCCTAAATCAGAATTAGTCAAGTGCCAATATAAGTCATAATAAAATATACCTGTAATGCTATGTTGAAAGCAAAGTGTACGACGAGCACGCATGGTAGTGTACAATAGGTAAATCACTTGCCTTGCTAATTGAGACGGTGGTTAGCTTGAAACTTAGAGTGGTTTTAGCTTTGTGAGAGCAAGTAAAGAGCAGAGAAAGTTATCATAATTGGGCTATCTAAGAGTCCTTATATACCATAGAGGGTGCAGGGTAACTACACTATGCATACTACGCTGACAAGCACATTGACGGATGCAGGTGAATGCAATCGGAGAACTGTCAGCTATTCTATTGAACTAATAATAGATAGCATAATGGAAGCGTGCTGGTATCATTCCACACAGCCTCGTGTGATCAATGCTTCCATGGTCAATGTATGACCAGAGTCAATGATCCGGTCCAAGCGCCCGTGACGGCGCTTATGTTGTCACGTGATGTGACATGTGACGAGAGCATGACTAGCGCTAATGCTGCTTTGTCAACATGCTACATCATCGGAATTCCTTCCGAGTCATTCTGTGATGTTGACATAGAACTTTCTGGACTGGGAAACGTGATAATGGGAGTCCTGGGAGGTAGGTGGAAGCGATTCCGAATCCTCAAAAGGTATACCAAGTAAGACCCCCGTTCCTCGGCTTTTATTGTGTTCTTTGATCTTGCAAATCAAATGCTCACGCTGCTGATGCTTCGCAATCTGCAGGGGAAAGGAAGATTGTTTGTTTGTGCGGATATAGTGGCGTTTGACTTGATGGTGCTCAAGTTCACCCTGTTCTTAGTTCAAAAATTTTTAATGTATATTATAATGAGTAGCTCACAACTTGAGTGGAAAATCCATCTGATGGGCCATACCACTGTATTGCACTTGGATAGTCACCGAGTGAATGAAGCTTGTATGTGAAAAGATTGAGTTTTTGGACAAGAAGCCTTTCGGCTGGGGCCTTTCCTTTACCACCAGCATCCCTTGCCTCTCGACGACCTCACGCCTCCCTCTCCTGCGCAAGCTCACGCGTATTGTATTCTGATGTTACTCTTGTGAATTTTCGGAGGTAGTATCCCAGAGCTCTGACCGTATTTTGTAGAATATTGATGGTTGATGTCATTTGGAGGCGTAGTTTGGCCAACGCATGCCAACAGCAGAGGGAAAAAAGAAGATCCTGGATCAATCAATTGTGGGCCCCAGCGATGAGACCCTCAAAGACAGGCATTGAACACTGAACACAGTTCAGTATACCATGGTACAATAAAATATATAAATAAAACACACCTGCAATATATCTTCAAAGTCTTGTGCAGCCAGTTGCTTCATTGTGGAAGCATTAGAACGAAAGCGACAGATGGTATCATGACCAAATCTTGGAGTAGCCCAATATCTAACAGGATATTAGAAGAATAGAAATCAATTTGGAGAAAATAATACCTTTTATCTAGCTCATCTGTCTGACCCCGACCACTGGCAACAAGCAATCGCAGGAGGTGCGTGAAGACAGCCTTCCAAACTCCCAATTTGAACTCATGAAGTAGATTGGGAACAAATATTTGATGGAACTCAAAATCCAAACCTGATAATCGCTCTGAAAATGCGTTCTAAAGAATATATTAGACACAACTATAAAGAAAGCTTGACAATCATACCCTTGTAGGAACAAGGGATGTTGACTTGAGTAAGCTCTCCACGTGTACCCCATTGATAGGCCGCCCATGTGTAAAAATCTCCTTGCGGGCCTTCTCAATCAATTTCCATCTGTTGGAAGTATCCATCTGTATATTACCGCATAAGATATTATCACCATCTGTGCCTATCTGATTGATATCCGACTTGGAAACATAGCAGCGAGGGCACAGATGCTGCCCAAGGTACCGTATTGTTGATAACAACACTCTGCAAAAGATAAGAAATCATATATGTCACAGAATAAACACATACTTTTCAGGATAATCTGCCGAGTATGTGAAGATGCGAGGGTAGAGACACCTCTGAACATTGTCTGCGCATCTGACAATCATCCCGTGTTGATAAGCATGAATGAAATCATTGTCAAGGATTAGATTCCATATGGAGTGCATGAGATCACATTTGAGATGTGTAAGGACAGCTGGGGAAGGTGGGTAACCGAACATATTGATATAGTATTCCTTGAGTGAATGGGGGATCTGGTAAAACATTAGATTTCAGATATTGTATTTCATGAAAAATACAAGAATATATTTACCGATGGGATATATGCAACATGGTGTGCCACATGATCAGATGGTTTGGCGCGTGAATACTTTGACTGGTTGCCAAAGTAACAATAGATGGGCCAAAGGGAGGCGTCACCAAAACTTGCAAGATGCGTTGAGTCGGACCAGAGCATCATAGTGGCCACAGATCGATCAAGATTGCAATTGGGCTCAGGGGCTGACTTTAAAAGTTTCTCATGCTCCTTGAGGAAGGCATCTGAATTGTAAAGCTCTGTATACACGCGCTCTGGCTCTGAATTCGGAGACATCCTATGAAATAAACAGAAGGGGACGTAATGAAATTTGCGAGTGGATTGGTCCACAAAGGCAGCAAGTATGATATTGGTGAGTTTGCGGTAGTAAATTCCCTCTACCGTGATAGCTGGAGCGTCTGGTTCAGGGCCTTTGAAAGACAGGTGCTCAGCTGGAAGCTTGACCATCACAAATCCATTGATCCAACCAGCTTCGCTGAGAAAAGTTGGAGTAGTTGGATCAATCTGTTTGAAGGGACACTGAGCTTCCCTGGACACACTGAAGCCATCAAGATGCTCCAGCTTAAAATCTCCAGAACGCAAGACATCCTTCACGACTTGATCAACAGCACTCAGTGTGAGTGCTCCTTGATTGTTGTAATACCATGACATGAGGTTGAATGTCGTTGCGTTACGGAAAGGTTTGTATAAACTGGATTGTACGTTATCAATGGGCCTGGAGGTGACACTGTCTAACCATGTTCTTGTATCTGGATCCTTCAAAATGGCCATCATTGGAGAATCGCACAAATCATCTATGCTTTGTTCGCTTTCAGGGTCGGTGAACAGATAACTAGTATATGATTGATACAAGCCGAACTTGTTTGGCAAGGAATCATGGGTGGTAATGATAGGGGAACAAGAAGGCCCAGCTTGAGCTGTTGTGGTTTCTTCGAGCTCAGTGGGTAGAAAAGGCAGTGGCATATGAGGGAGAGGAGTCGGTAGGGAAGGAACCATGTCCTTGAACCACCGCGGCTGCTTTTGCTGGCGGCCTGAGCAAGTCAAGTACACAGAACAATCTGGAGAAGCTGCCTGACTCGCAGGTGGCAGATGTTCTGGTTCCTGTTCTGGTGCTGGCTCTGGAAGAACTTCCTATGTTTCAAGTATTATCAGTGTTAAGCCTGTGAAGATAATGTACACACACCTCTGGTGTAGCAAGGTTTCTGCCCTCAGATACATCCCTCTGGCGTCCACAGGCAATCTTCCTGACCACAAGTTTTTCTCTGGGGCCAAGAGTTTTACGCTTCACTTGAATATTTGCTGAGAGCGAAGTACACTGTTGCTGAATCCAAGGGCAGGCTCCTTCATGTTTATTGATGCCTTGTTGTGAGGCTGACAAGAAATTGCAATGTTCTGGGCCTGTAGCTGAACATTTGAAACGTTTTGAGGTTGGTTTCACGTCCATGGGAGTAGATCAATAAGGTGAAAAGAGTGGCCAATGACCGCCAAAAGTCATGAATGACAAAGGAACATCTATCTTTGGAACATACAATACATGATTACTGTGTACTTTACACAAATAGAGACCATAAACTAAGGACTACTTGGTGACTCATTGATCTGGCGCCGCTCAATGTGTTGGATTGGTAGTAACAACACCTATGGAACGGTAAGGAAACCTCATTGGCATAATCAACACGAATAAGAGAGAACTTACATGACAAATAAAACATATTCTGCGATTGGTTCTACTTTTGTCCTGCACAATACGGATAGGTGAAGCTCAGGGAATGCCCTGTAGCTTGCGAAGGAGGGTGTGTCTTGGGAAATCCCAATGACACTGGTCTGGATGCAGAGAAGAGGAAATATAAGAGCGAGGGGAGGGGAGAGACTGAGGTAGCGATCATGGAGAGGAAGAGGTGGAGGCGGAGATCCCACGCTCAGAACCTGTGATGGGACTCCCACGCCAGGTGCTGGTGATGGGACTCCCACACTGGGTACCTCTTGATCTCAACCTCCATCATCTCCTGGGCGTGCGTCCAAGGTAGGTTATATGACAAAGATAAGCCCTTAGACAATCTAACAAGATTCGTAGGATTGCTAGACACATCAAGAAACATTTCTACTGGGTTTTCCCAGAGAAATACCCTCTCGAGCTACAGGGCGATCCCTGAGCTTCACCTATCCTCTATTCTTTAATATCGACTATAATATCACATAATGGAAGGCCGTTGCTGGGTTATTGACGGTGCTATGTACTACTCTCCGGACTGTCAAACGTCCCCGGAGTTACCACCTCAGGAGCAGGAGCCTGTGGTATTCATGCCTTGTGTCTCCAGGTCTGAAGACTTTGGGAAGCCGCGTTGGTGGACCAATGAAACAGAATGGCTGGGCTTCGTTCCATGCAAGCCTGTTCCTTATAGCGGAGTCTGGTTTGAGTCTCTCGCCAACCTTCCTCGATGACCAGAGTACCTGCAGGACAAGGGATATGCTCTTCCTGGATTCCTTGCTGCTCAATGGTTGGCGTCTGACAGAATGATTTGGGACGTGGCTGACATTCTCGGAACAAAGAACAAATTGGTTTATAAACGCCCATTCCATCCTCATCGCTGGAGGTATGCAGAGGCCCACCTGACACCAGAGCTTGTGATGAGCCACATTGAAGCAGGACACAATTGGTTCACTATTTGGATCGGTCTGTTGTTCTGGATAATGAGAAAGACTCTGGAAGGGAATGAGTTCATTGAAGGGCTATCACCTCCAACGTGGTTTGTACAGGTCATTAACTACAAGAGGAACCAGACGCAAGCCACTATTGATAGTTTACAGACAGTGCCCTTGCTTCAGAGGATCTGGCAAATCAAGTGTGTTGGCCTGTGGCTTCACTCTCCCAACAATCAACAACTCCAGCCTCTGGCACAGTGGTTTGTCGAACAGGGTGTCCCGGTGTGGTACCGTTGGAGTCACAGGGAGATCGCAGGTAGCTGACGTAGGAATTTTGGATTGATTTGTCCCTCTAATACCAAATACCAAGCAGCTATGACATGGATTTGTCCATTACCCAGTCTCTCCAAGCTTAGAAACAGTGTACCAACGTATGATAGCACTTTTGATACAAGTTTTCCGGACATTACTGGATGTTCATTTGAGACTGGCCCTTCTTATAATAACATTGACGATTTCTCCCCAACAGATCCGACCTCTGAGTGGTTGGCTCCTATTGGCCCCACTTTGTCCCCTGCCAGTCCTGTTCCCTCAACATCTCGAGCCATTCCTTCACCTAGCCCGCACCCATCAAATGCTCCCCAGGCTGCCACAGAAACCCAAGATCAAGTGACGGTCTTCCAATTGCTGTCCAAGTCAGGACGTTCTGTCTGGGAACCTTTCTTCAAAGAACGTGAGCAGGAACACGAATGCAAATGTGCGTGTGAGACAACCGTCCAACAAAAAGCGAGAGAAAATTGAGAGAGGAAGCCACCGACCAAGAGCGCAGCTGTATACGTCTGGGATTGGAACTTCAATGGAGACTTTGTGCAGGAGCTGATCCACAAGGATGATTGAGAGGAAACCTTGCTTCAATACACCAATTGGGAGAAACGCTACAACTCAAATGGTGCCCGTTCTGGCGCCACCGCTACGATTGCAATTGGATCTGCGGTCGGTACACACAAGACGCTGCAAGCAAGAAGGCCTCTGCACTGTCCTGATCTTGGTCCGGACCCCCCGGACAATCCACCCCTGTGCCCCGCGTGCCTTGTCACATGTGTCCTGTCCCTAATCCCCCCATCCCCATCCCCGAGGAGATTGAAGATGATGATTTGCTGAGCGGAGTGTTCAGCAATGATGACGACGCCCTGAGCTATGCAGGGTAATTTTCCATTCTTTTGAGGAGGCTTTCTTTTCTGGTGCACTACCCTTATGGCGCCAGTTATTTCCTTTTTGTTTTCACTGTTTTGTTTCGGTTTTGTTTCTGGCTGGGCTCATTCTTATTCCACACACTGTGTTGAGGCGTGTATCTCTTACTTCTTAGTCTGCACAGTAGTGTAGATATCGTTTCGGACTCTAGGCCTCGGCCACCTTGGGACTGCTATCGCGCGCCCATTTGTTGTACTTAGCATACAACAATAAACTTGGATTTTAAAAAAAAAAAAAAAAAAAAAGAAACGCTACGACTTGTTTTTAAATGAATGGAATTGCTGCGAGGAATGGGGATTAAGTGAGGATGACAACAACAACGACCAGACCAGAACCATTCAATACATTGATATTCGTCCACCGGCTAAAGCATCAAATGCTGATGAGGAACGTCGTCCCAAAGGTGAAGTAAACCAATCACCTCCTACAGGTGAGAACTCTGATTTTCTTTTTATTGGTCCGTTAAACTAATTACTATGGATACAGATGTACAACCAGAATCCAGTACTGTCATACCTTCCATACATGTTGATACGCATGAAGACCTGGACGGAGAGTGACTACAATCTGAAGTAGTGAGAGTTATGTCTTACTATTTTGGATATGTATCCCCCATCCCGCTCTTGCCCAGTTCTGTTAACAAATTGGATATCCGAGCTTTGATATCAGCTCTCGGATTACATGAAGTAAAACCATCGAACACTTTTTTCTCTACTCCAATTGGCCAATCATGCGCAAACTTTCTCAAGTATTCTACGGGAAGATCTGATCAGAGACCTGATGTTGATCACTGGGATCTCTGTCGGGATAATCAAAATACATTACACTATAATCAACGGCTTAATTCTATCAAGATCTTGAACAACGGAAGTGATAGGATTTATATGTTTGATCCTGGGAACTCCAGGACTGTACCTTGGAATATTGCGGTTGTGTCGGCACCCACCGCGTTGTATGTTTGTCATCTTCCTGAGGACATGTCTGAGAAGGAGATTGCTGAGGAGCTTGTTTGGAACGGTATTTGTTTCCTTACACTTCAACATCGTGATACCCTCAACTCGGCGCCTGAGGAAAAGCTTGCTGCAACCATGATTCCAATGCGACTCTCAGGACACATCTTCAAGAAGGAGAACCATGATTTCTACGACAGACAGTGCCAATCTCTATTCTTGCTTAGCCATACTCGTGCCGCTTTGCTCAGAGGAGGTATTGTGTGGCGCATTGCTTCCAAATATCTCAGCCTTGGAGAAGCCATCAGAGGACCCTTGGGGATTCACAAGAGTGTGGACCACATGTTCATAGCTCAAGATGGTGCTGGAAACGAGTACATGGACGATGCCCTGACTGCCAGTGAGCTTGAGGTTATATCTGGAGTGTACCAGACATTCACAGGTAAGTGGAAAGATCTTTTTTTTTATTCTCTGGCTTCTTACCTTTGAGCTACGTAGGTGTGGGCTTGGGCATTGCAAAAATGTCCTGGTATCCACTGACATGATCATTCAAGAATTCGGGAGAATATTTCGAATGCTGGACTCCTCGTAATGAGTCGGAGTGGAGAAAGCACAACTCAATGATCCTCAACGACAGTGTCGACATCAAGGTTCACTCACCAATATCCATGAACAAGTGGAGGGATTGGCTTCGCGGCTGCAAGGAAGGTCGAATGGCAATGAAGAGGTTGAACAAGTTATCTTGTAGATTTATAGAAGATCATATTGGTCAAAGCTGAGCACGTCTTGGACGCTTCATAGACTTAGATATTATTGTATATTTACATTGGGACTTATATCTTGCACGGGTAATTCATTTTACATTAATACATAATCTTGGCTTTATAACTGCTCCCTGAAACTATCTCCAGGACATATTTCATCTACGCATTACACATTGCCCCCATAGATGAACAATGGGATGTGGAAGAGGAATGATGGTGGCGCAGGAGAGGAACGTTGGCCCTGCATGGGTGTAGGTAAGTCCTCTCCGCTCTTGATCATCCTTCTTATCTTTTCTCATGTCCTCATCCAGACAGGAGACCCAAAAGGTATGTGATTGATCCCTATTGTGCGATATTAACAGTATAACTCCTTTAGATTTCCGTTCCCTTGCACATCTACAAGGAAGTGAATCCAACAAAATTGGAGTTTGCCAATGTGCTGAAAAAAGCATGGCCGGCTGTCAAGGAACGCTATCCGGATGCGGAAATCAAGATAGAACTTGGGTTACTGTGAGTTTTTATCTTATTCTGCCGTTGTTAGCACTTACTTGCATTAGAAATCTGCCTCATACTTCACCAGGAATGCCTCATTCCCATTCCACATTCAAATGGATCTATGAGGGGCATAAGGTAGTTGGTACCTGGAGCAAATGACAGCTCTCACGTGCTCCTGTCACCCCCCTCCCTCCGCCCCTCCCCCCCCCTCAAAAATCACCTCATGGCTCAACCACCACTACCAGCGTCTCCTCCCCTACACAACGGTGAGGAGGATTTCCTCCTGCAAAAGGTCAAAAAGTCACGCTTGGTGAAGCGCCTTCGACAAGCTTTAGGACTTGAGGTACAAAGAAAGTGAGTTCATTCAGAATGATGCGCATACATTCACTGTATCTAAGTATATAGGTTGCCCCTCAATTCCTTCCTCGATTATGCCTGCTGGGCCACCCAAAGCATCAACCCTTTCATTAATTTTACTCATGTCTTCATGTACGGCCTGCACGACGCTGGATTAGAAAGCGATGAAGAGCCCCAGTAAGTTTTGCACACCATATATGCAGGCAGATACACTTCTGTTTCAATTGTAGGGATGATGATCCACTGAACGAGCTGGTCTGGTGTGATATGGTCATGAATGTGCCTCGCTTCGCCGAACAATTCAATGACTTGACTTTCGACATAAAGTTATTACTTGCTGTTGCCAGAACAGTGGGACTCCTCGTGTTGAAGAGTAATTGTTGAGCCTCACACCCAACAGATGACCAGGGCTGCTGGACAAGCCCATTCGGACAATGCAGCTTCATTAAAGGTGAAGGGTATCAACTATATAGCTGCCATAGTTCCAGGTGAGAGGATCGACCCACCCTTCAAGGCCAGTAGCTCAAAAGAGGTGGCGAGGGGCTGGGTTCATCCTCAAATCCGTGAGCTCGTGCTCCCAGCTGCGTATGGAAAACTATACAAGAAAGATTCAGACGGGAAAGTATTCAAAACTTATTCTTGTATGCTATCTAACATGTTTTGCCGCTAGCATGATTGCATTAATCAGGTCTGGTGACCTCAAAGTAAAGTCTGGGATGTTCCCAGCTTTCATATACCCCAACCTCAAAACATATGATTGTGCAAATCTGTGGAATGGATTACTTGAAGGCCCCCTTGGCTACTACGTATGTCCGAATCTATCTTGTGAACGTCTAATAATAATATCGGACAGACGTATAAACATATATTCACTGGGCCAACCTCTGCATTATCATTTGAGTACAAAACTACCAAAACTCAAAAGAGTCAAGCGAGGCTTCACAACTTGAAGAAGGTCACACCTCCAATGATTGCATATGCACTCCTCCAGGTATGTCATATCTTATAATAAACTTTGCAATATACTAATTTATATTTGGAGGCCCATTACATGCTATGGGGCGTTGACAACTGGTGATCCACCATGGAGAAGTTTGACAAGATTGATTTCTATAACAATCTTGTCAAACTCCTGAGCAATGAATCTGATCCATGGGTCAGAAGCACGCTTGATTATTGGAATAGGTGCGTAATATACTAATTTTATATTCTTATATATTTATTCTTTGACAGCATTATTTTTGGTTTGGGAGATCAAGATGGCAACGCAAAATCGGATGAGGAGGATGAGCACAGCAATGATTTCATGCTGTGTCTTAAACAAACATTGGTGGGGAGCAGCGATGACATTGGCATTGAAAGATCAAGTGAGACTTTGGGTATTGACAGGCAGGAAAGCGACTGCACCGATGAGGACTCCTCAGACAACAACAACAATACTAGTATAATTGCTATCAGTGATGACAACGATGACAATGATGATGATAACAATGATGATGATGATTGGTGTGTACTTTTCTTCTTGCTATTCTCCTTTCTTAAAGGATTTTTTAGTGTGGAACTGTTATGAATATTATTTTCGATTCCTTCGACGTCCTCACAGACATGATGGTAGTCGACGCACAATGGGAAGACTGGGAGTTTCATGACGAAGAAGAACTTAACTTGGAATAAACGAACGAACAACATCAGTGTAGGAGAATAGCTAAATTTAGAGACTTTGGACTCTTTGGAGCATGGACTCCTGCTTTTCCTTTCCCTTCCCTTCTTCTGTCTCTGTACTATATTTAACTACGGACCTCCGTCATTCCCATTCTATGTTTAGATACGGACCTCCATTTCTCCGCCTTCTGACGAACTACTATCTTTCAAATAGCTTGTACAATACACGATAAATAGCAAGCTTGTAAATAGGTAGTTTTTCCAATTTGAATCTTAGCGTTGTTGCTACTAGACAGCATTTACCTTTGCTCCTAGTGTTGAGTTCTTCGAGCCCTTACAAGGCAAGAACTACCTGGTATTCTCCCTCCCTCTCTCGACAATTGTCTAAGGTACTTGACATCGTCTTGGCTGTGACTTCAAGTCTGGTAGACTTGTCGTTCTTGCCACTTCTGCTGTCTTATCTGACCACAGCAAGGTCCTAGTGAAGAGGACCAGAAGCATTGGATCTGTTGGGAGATCTAGCTAGCCTCATAACATCCAGTACAGGATTAATGTGCACTGCTGGACAAGAGCTCTGGCGAAATCCTAACAGGAACTGCCTCCTCCACTGGTGGTCATGAAGATATCACCGCCACCCCCTCCACCAGTGGCAACAAAGATACCACCGATCAGACTCGTCCGTCGAGGCAAGGGCAATAGCAGCACTGTTAAACAGACTGCAGTCCGCCCTGACCCTGGTCCTGTTCGTCTTAATTTCCACTCCCCGTTGGGATTTGCTGTGTTAGAAGCGAGGGAGGAGACGGCTGTAGCTGTATCTCAGCCTGTCAAGGGGAAAACACAGGGAGGTAAACATCCTCGGAGGGATGATGACGATGGAGAAAATGGTCAGTCATTATCTTTTCTTTTTCTTATACTTCTGTATACTTTTTCCAGGATGAGTTACTCATGGCCGCAAGAAGAAATCGGCACCCTGATTGACTAATAGAAGTTCTGTGCCTTTGCTGGTCTTTATTGCTAACCGTTATTTCCTGGAGGCTGTTTGTAAATGTGTATTTTATTAAATAAATTTTTTGCACTCACATCTTTGTGTACATTGCTGAGGGAGAGGTGGTATACATCTTAGAAGATTGTATACCTTTTGAAACATGGTATACCTTTCAAAAGATTGTATATCTTTTGAAAGATTGTATACCTTTCAAAAGATTGTATATCTTTTGAAAGATTGTATACCTTTTGAAAGATTGTATACCTTTCATAAGATTGTATATGTTGACACGGTAACGCGTGACATGCTCTTCATCACATGACTTGTGATCTTGTCATACGCTGACAATAAATCCTAGTCAAACACGATGCTATGCAATAACCGCATGGGTATCAATTATGCTTCTTTCTATTTTTATATACAATAGAATAGTACGCATTGCTCTCGCACCTTGTCTGCATGTTGAGTGATGCGGTAGTTTACTTAGGGTAGATGCTTAGTCATCGGACTACACAATATGGTATATAAGGACCTTGTCCATTATGATAGAATATAAGTTCCTCTCTACTTTCTACATCGCGTGTATAACAACTCGCTCTAACCCTCAAGCTTTCAAGCCCCTTTTACCAGTTCACTCTGTAAGTGCATGCGCTTTACCTCATAGTACACCGCTACGCAACGTTCTGCTGTTAACAGGTTATGGGCCCCGGATAGTCTGTACGACGAGCGAACAGCTCTGTGCGATGGCGCTTCCCAGCACATCTGCACGAGCTAATCCGCTTGACGAGGGCAGTCTGTATGACCTTGTTAGGCAGAGTGAACCATGTTCCATGGCCAACTCCGTTTTCCTGACATTGTGCAGCCCACGTACGACTCTATGGCGACCATAGCTCGTTGATGCGTTCATTCGCTGTCTTCAGAAGCTTACGCGATTTCTTCCAGATACATTTACAATGGCCTCAGCTCTTGTTGCGACTTTGCCCATTCTTCAAGGAGCCATCGACTACAACGAATGGCAGTACGAGGTCGGCATGGTCATGGACCAATACACCATGCCTATTCGCGATGGAGTGATCACCACTCTGGGCGCGTGCATGAGGGGGATTTACACTCTTCCGGTGGCGGCGACTACTCCGCCGACACCAGAGGAGAACGCCGACATCAACAACTGGCATACGGTGAATCGCGCCGCACTCGCGATCCTTACCAACAAGCTGTCCCGCGACCTCCGCAGGCACAGCCACACCACTGCCCATGCGCTGTGGCAGGACCTCACCACCCGGCTTGGAACTGCCGGCATTCCGGAAGTAATTGTCGCGGTCGACGCGATACAAGGGTTCGCCTTCTCAGGCGAGGTTGATCCCACCCAGGAGATTGCCGTGTGGAATAACCACATCCGCGCCCTTGCGGCACAACGCCTTACAATCTCCGAGCCTTTACAGGCCATAATGCTCATACAGCGCATCCCCGACAAGTGGGAATATCACCGTACCTCCCTTCAAACTCAATATCAAAACACGTTCTCCGCCCTGACGATTAATATCGTCTCCGACACACTGCGCGCCGCATATCACACCTCCTCGTCCTCCGCCTCCGCCGCTCGCTTCTCTGGGGTCCACCCAGGTGGGAAGAATCCCAACTGGAGAAACCAAAAGGGGAAAGGTCCCCAGAACCAGAACCAGAACCAGAATCAGTCCCGGCCGCAAGGCCCGCGTAATCCGCAGGGACAGAATCAGGGTCAGGGTCAGAGTTCGGGACCTGGACCGAAGAACCCCCAGCCCAACCAGCCGTCCTCCAATCAGGAGGAAGAGAAGAAGAAGAAGTCTCGTCGTGGTGGGAAGAAAAAGAAGGCCGCAATCGCCGCGGCCCAGCAGGCTTCCGCCTCCGGGTCATCTGACCCGTTCGTCCAACCACCCGGCTCCGGACTCGCAATTGCCAACCAGGCGACGCACAATCCCGCGCCTGGTCCATCAACATACACATCTGGTTTCGCCCTCGCCTGCTCCGCCGAGCATTCCGCTTCCCCCACTGCCCGCACGTTGCTCGCTCGAATGAGCGAGACAGAATCTCTTTCGGTCCCTCAGGACCTCGCCATGCAGGCGACTGACGTTGCGTGGGAAACCCCCGCGCAATCTAAGAGATCTGCGACTGCTCTGCAGCGTGCGCAGCGTCGTGCCCAAATTGGGTACAAGAAGAGGTTGTCAGAGAAGTTCCCCCGCGCTCCTTCCGCGGAGTGGGAACAGAGTGGGTTTAAAGACCCCTTCTGGCAGAGGACTACCCCGTGTCCTCCCTCTCCCTTGATCTTCTCCTCCGTCAATAACATGGAGGTAGATGACGACGCCATCTCTCTTGGGACGCCTTACGGAAGCGACTCCTACTCGTACGTACCTTTCTCCTCGCATAATTCCCTCACTCACAATTGTTCCCAGACTCCCCCCGTCCCCACGCGAGCCCGCGAGGATGTGATGAGCGAGGTTGAGGGCTGGTATAATACAAAGAACAATTATGATACGTATATGTCTGTATCCGATCGTGCTGGGGCTAGCTCCCCTATAAAAATATTTTCCACACTAGTATCGAGCGTGACTGAGGAGAATAACAAACCATCTGCGAGATGTGAAGAGAGCGATTGCATCAACTGCAACGCTTTAATAACTTATGCACAGGGACCACCTGCTGTATGGACATTGGACTCAGGTGCTTCAATGCACTTTACGCCCCATATGAGCGACTTTGTCCAATTCAAAGAAGGGAACTTCGGAACAGTTGGCACCGCGGGAAATACCGCGCCTCTTCCTATTAAGGGTCGAGGGACTGTGATCATACAGCACCACTTGCACCTTAAACCAAAAATAACCCGCTTGTGGCCCGTTTATTATGTACCAGGATTTCGGAATAGACTTCTTTCGATCGGCACCTTCCTTAAGGCGGGTCTTCGATCAGAAGCTAACTTAAATGGAACTAGACTCGTTACGCCACGAGGCAATTCATGGATGTTCGCTAAACCAGCGAAACACGATGTATCCTTGCATCACGTCCACTCACGCATTCTCTATAATCATGCGGTGGGCGAATCCGTGACATTAGAAGCCTCATCATTTGATCTATGGCATCGTCGCCTCGGGCATCCTTCTGATCAAGTCCTTCTGAAGGCCCGAGAGAATTCGTTCGGCATACCACCGATTGACACCATGATGAAACATCTATGCGAAGGTTGCGCTCTTGGAAAGATGCACCAGAAGCGCTTTCCGCTTCAGGAGCCTAAAGCGCGCAAATACCTGGAGGTTGTACACACCGACCTCATGGAATTCCCAACAACCTCCTACCACAAATTCAAGTGGGTCGTCACGTTCCTCGACGAGTACTCTGCCTGTGCCGTCATTGTTCTCTTACGCTCAAAAGCGGAAACGCTGACTGCTTTCAAGCAGTTCATGGAAATGATAAGAGCGGAACAAGCCGGGTATAGGATTCAACGTCTTCACTCCGATAACGGAGGGGAGTTCACGTCAAAGAACTTCGAGGAATTCCTATTGCTACATGGTATCAAACACACGACGTCTGCACCACACGTGCATCAACAGAACGGTCGAGCGGAGCGCTTCAATCAAACACTCCGAGAAAAGGCCGAGGCCATGCGATTATTCGCAAACCTCGCTCCCTCATATTGGGAGTTCGCGGTTCGCACCACCGCCTTTTTGTACAATCGTACTCCCGTTCGACGTCTCAAGTGGAAGACCCCATATGAAGTCTATACTGGCATAAAGCCAGATATGCAACGAACGAAAATATTTGGATGTGGAGCCTATGTATTTATTCCCCCCGAGATGCGCAAGGATAAACAAAGTCCGCACTCGGAACCGATGATTTTCGTTGGATATGATGGTGATGGCGTCAACTACATATTCATCCGCCTCCATCAAGGGAATGCGATCTTTAGATCGCCCACAGCCATTTTTGACGAGAGTTGGTATCCTCGTAAACCAATAGATCCAACTAGACGTAACGAGGCGATAGAGAGAGGATCAATTCCTCCACCTGATCCCCCTGCCCCTGGCAGTGGCAATGCTCCGCCACCTCCTCCCTCAAACTTCGGACCAGGAGCTCCACCAGCTCCACCTCCACCACCATCGGGATCGAGTGCTCCGCCTGCACCTTCCCAGGGTCAACCGCCACGTGGCCGCCGAGTCACAGTGCATACCCCTTCTACTTCCAGAAGTGCTTCTCCAGCACCAAAGGAAGAATCAAGAAGCCCAACACCTTTAGACTACGCTCCTGTTCCCGATTCGACCTCCCAACCTGAGGTCGGGCCACCAAATCGGCCTGCTTCCCCAGCAATGCCGGAACAGGAAAGGCGACTGTTCACACAGGGGAGGACTCCTTCACCGGAGCCTGTGCGCCGATCCACGCGCCCGAAGCGAGTACCGCTTCATCCCAATAACATCTATGGTGAAAGGGCTCACCCAGTCGAAACTCTACGCGGATATGATTGCGGAGAGTGGGTTCCTCCGCAAGAACGAGCTGTACGGTCGCGCGCTAACTACTGGCGTGATAATCGACCTCCCGCACAAAATATGCCCAACGATGAGGCAGGTGCACGTCTGCGTCAAATGCGCCGCAACTTTAACGAGCGCGAAACAACGGGAAATCCCGTATTTGACACATGGCAGACTGATGAACCAGCGGATCAAATGGAAGAAGATCCGATAGCTCAACTTGCGAAAGAAGGGGGAGTAAAATTTATTGACTATTTAATTGCACAGGCGAATTCCGCCGAGGTTAAAAATAACATTCCGAAGCAGCATCGAGATTTAGCGAAATTAACCGCTGAAGAACGTGCTAAGTGGGATAGCGCTGAAGAAGATGAAATGAAAGCGCTAAAGGATTGACAAGTATATGAACTTGTCAATCTCCCAAAAGGAAGGAGAGCGATTAAAAATCGCTGGGTTTATACAGCCAAGTCCGACGGCAGATACTGGGCTAGGCTAGTGGCAAAAGGATTCTCCCAAATCGAGGGCGTCGATTTTGACGAACTATTCTCACCAGTTGTCCGATACGAGTCCACGCGTATACTACTCGCGATAGCGGCTCTAGAAGATTGGGATATAGAAGGTCTAGACGTGAAGACCGCCTATCTATACGGACACCTCGAGGAAGAGATATTTATGGAGCAGCCAGAAGGACACGTCATTCCTGGCCAAGAAAAGAAGGTATGGAGGTTGCGCCGAGCATTATACGGCCTTAAGCAAGCCGGCTTATCCTGGTGGCGCGAAGTATCCGCGTCAATGATAACCCTAGGATTTAAGCGATGCAAATCTGATGCCGGCGTATATATTTATGTCGATCCAAAGACTGGCAAGCTTGTCATTGCCATTGTCTATGTTGACGACGTGCTGTTTATGGGAAATGACTCCGCCCTTCTGAAAAAGAAGAAAGGAGAGTTCATGAAGCGATGGGATTGTAGGGAAACCTCAGGAACAGAGTTCCTTGGCATGACAATCCGTCGGGATCGAAAGAATCGCATGATCTACTTAGATCAACGGGATTACCTGGATAAGGTTTTAAAGAGGTTTAATATGATTGACGCGAAACCCGCAAAAACACCTCTCCCGGAAGGTTACCAAACCATTGCAAATCCCGGTGAGCCCGTTCCGGTGCTCCGAACCCGCTTCCAGCAGGTGATCGGCTCCTTGATGTACCTAATGATCGGCACGCGACCAGACATTGCGCATGCTGTGACACAATTATCAAGGCACGCTCACAACCCCAGTCAAGAACATCTTGACCGCGCGTACTACATAATGCGCTATCTCAGCGCGACGCGCCTTTACCGTATCACTATGAACGGAAAAGGGGGAGAAGGTATCATTGCCTTCAGTGACAGCGATTGGGGAGCTGATCCCAACACCAGACGGTCTCAATCCGGATACTTTGTATCACTCGCGCAATCCGCAGTGACATGGGTATCCAGAATGCAGAAGACTGTCGCGTTATCTTCCACGGAAGCCAAGTATATGGCACTCTCAGACGCGAGTCGCCAACTAGTCTGGATTAAGCAATTATTAGGCGAGCTTAATTTCAGCCTTCCACCCCTTCCTTTGCACGGCGACAATATGGGGTCGCTATTTTTATCGCAAAACGAAGCAGTAGAGAAGCGGTCGAAACATATCGACATACGCTATCACTACATAAGAGAAGTGGTTGAAAATAGGATGATCGAAACTGCACAAATCAAGGGAACCGAAAACCCCGCTGATCTCCTTACAAAAAATCTCGGCACGGTTAAGTTTAATTACTTCCGTGATAACTTTTATGGGCTTGAGTTTGTCTCGCCCAAACTGCGCTGAGGAGCGCGGTATAAATACCTATAATATCTGCTTGAGCACAAGAGCATCTCCGCACATGTGACTCTGAGCAAGGGGAGTGTTGACACGGTAACGCGTGACATGCTCTTCATCACATGACTTGTGATCTTGTCATACGCTGACAATA
>QFDT01001312.1:0-14621 GCA_003315915.1 Macrolepiota dolichaula
CCTGTCTATTCCTGCCCATCCCTAATTTTTTGAACCCTAGTATGAACCCTGGAAACCCCCTAATAACCACTTCTCTAACTAGCAGCGGTAGATGTAGACAATCATATCTCCTGGCTAACTTTATGTTCGTCCCCATCATCATCTTCGCGTTGAGGGATAATGAGCCCTCGGTCAACACCGTCTTGGTGGAGGAAAATCTGTATTTTTTTTGAGCATAGGGTGCACGTATGTAAATAGACACAGACCAATGTCTGAAATACCCCTGATAACAGAATCTCACGAGCTCTTGAACGGCTGTGAAGGCTGCGGGCTGCCGAGGTGTACTTGCGGTTGAGAAGACGCTGAAATAACTTGGACAGCCGTTTGATGTGATATTCGGGATCCGTCGGAATATCGAGGGTGTAAGTGAGGGTGGAGTCCTCTGCGCTGCTGTTATTGCAGTCGGGGGGTGATGGTGGTTGACTCATTCTGCAGGAAGCGGCGGGGCGAGTGACAAGTGTAAAGTTTATGATACAACAATACAGCTCGAATGTCGCGTCAATGTGGTCGATGAAAATGGGTGAGTTGGCGTATAAGTGGTTCTTTTATTTGGCCATGATGCCGTTCCGATCATGCTCAATGATGATCGTGTTCGAACCCGGACGTTTCAGGAAGGCAGAACTGTCACAGAATATGTGGTCGGTGTGAAACTAAGGAGTGGTGGGGCGGTCTTTTGGAGGCACACGGACGAGCGTGGTCACAATTGCGACTATAGAATCAGTGCATACAGCCGCTGCGTGGAACATGGACAAGATATGAGTACTGGCGTAGCACATGTATATACTGACCGCCTCCAAAGCCTCATCTTCGTACTCATTCCTCTGCTGGTTTGGTAGCTAACATTAGCATATAAAGCCAGAAAATAAAAAACCGCACCTGATTCAGCTTCACGAGCGCATTGACGTTCCGCCTTGGTGGTTTTATCAGATGTAGCGTCTTTAAATGCAAACTGATCAAGTTAGTTGAATGAATTAATAACATGTTAGCGGTGCTCACTGCAGCATGTTCCAAAGCGCAGAGGACAACTTTTCTGGCCAGAGACTCGCTCTCCACATCAAAGATAAGGAACAGCTCTTCTAATTCGACATCTTCTCGTAATTGTAAAGTAAGTTCTTCGACGTAGATTTGGTTGTCCCTTGGTAAGCATGGGACGTCCGAGTGCTCGGATTCTGGGCGATCCGGGAGGTTAGACATGGAATAGTGGGTGGTGGGTGGTTAACAAGTGACGGCTTCGCGACCAAAAAAGTAGAGCCCATTATATCAGCATATTTAAAATGGTTTGTATGTCGTGACGGCGGAATGATTGGTACTTTGTGGCTATGCATATTGCTAAAGCGAAGACTTGTAATCTAGCCCCAATGAGTAAAATCGAGATGCTTAGGACCGGAATTATGCGCGTTAATAGACTTATTGCTGACTTCCTTCTCCACGGCATCCTGTGTGACATTGGATTAGCGTTCACATTAGGGGTCAAGATTGACGTACCAGGGCACGCTGAATGGCTTTCAGTTGTATAGCATACGCCTGATCGCTGCTGCCTAATTTTTTGCTAACCTTGTCGCGCAACTTCTCACTCTGATACAAGGTACATTCGGTCCACCACGTCACATGTGCCTCACATTTCGGGCAACAGAATGCTGCGCACGCGGTTCGATCGTTGCTCGTCCCTGTCGGAGATCTCTGATTCTCGGGAACGTGCATAGAAACATCTGGTATGTGGTCAGGTCTTTTGGTCGAAAAGATAAGAAAGTTTTAACCTGGTGTCGGATCGGCCAAATGAATATGTTGGGTTCCAGGCCCATCGTTGGATAATTCCGTACGATAACCGTACACGTAGTGGTCATCTTGGCACACTTGGTCAGCCTTCATCCCGCGACCCTCGAGAGTTCTCTATCAAGTGGTTGCACTTAGTACAGGTTGGGTAGAAAGGATCTTAGCCTGACCAACAACGCTACCAGTGCCTCCACGACAATCATTTTGGCATTCTCGTCAGAAGTTTGATGAGTAAGATTGAGAGTAATGAGATCGACTATGGTTCGTAGATGGGCTTTAACCCACTGCACACGGGTATGTATGTCACCGTGCGAGCATTTCACAACAGGCGTAACGGTAGTGGGAGTTGCCATTATGGAGCAAGGATGGGTGTGTGAGATTTATTGGGTTATAAAACTAGGTTAGGATAGGGTGACCACGCGCGATACAGATCTCGATGGACATACCCCTCAATAGACATCCATCGGTACTGACTTTGTATGTTAATATTGAGTTGTGTGCGAGTGTTTGTATGTCTACGGTATATCCGTGACCGATTTAAAATAGATAGGCTTGGACGTGAAATAGGATAGGGTGATTGGTCAAGGGCTAGACGCTGGATATGAGACTGCAGGGACCCTCCAAATGTAGGAGGTATGGAGCTGTTGCGAGTGCACCCTTAAGCCGGTATCCGTTTGTGGTCCTAGTGTGTCTGTCGTGAA
Organism: Macrolepiota dolichaula; assembly: GCA_003315915.1. NCBI lineage: Eukaryota > Fungi > Basidiomycota > Agaricomycetes > Agaricales > Agaricaceae > Macrolepiota > Macrolepiota dolichaula. The sequence continues at coordinate 2,514 of QFDT01001312.1, forward strand.
TTTTGCTGCGCTGTGTTGCTTGGAAGCTACGTGGGACAATGGGCGACTCAAGCTCTGGTAAGTTCACAGTTACATTTGCTTTTGGTGCAACGAGGTCATTGAGATATCCTGTGAAGATGGTTTGGATTGGGAACTGAAGCTAGAGACTCTAGCGACGAATCTACTAAAGCAGGCAATAAAAGAATTCGATGCGATGATGGAGGAGACCGATGATAAGCCAACGGCAAGGGAGGTGACGGTTGAAGGGTTTCTGAAGGCTCTGGTGGGTGATACGTCTCCTGTGCTCCTATGAATAAGTGTATCATTCCCGTGGTACTAACTGATTGGGATAGGATGCGTTTGAGATTCATGTGGGCGATACCGAGGGCGATGAACGCTGGGTTGAGGAAGAGACCGATGGTTCTGTGTGTGAGGAGGATCTTGAGGTTTCGGGTCCACGAGGTTCCAGGGCACGCAAGAGGACGTTAATCCTATCGTCGTCTCCGAGTCGTATGGAAGATGCGGAAGAGGGTGTACAGGATGGTCCTACCGCTTCCGGGTTGGATAATCCGCCGCCAAAAAAACACCGTGTTGTGGCAGATGGCGACAGTGATACGGACAGTGGGGTGGTCGGTAGTAGTGAAGCCGATGCCAGTACGGCAGAAAAGTCAGAAGAGGTGAGCTTGAATGGTATATCAGTCTGTGTGTGTACTGACAGCGTTGAAGGAGGAAGAATCGACTCCGGTGGTTCCACTAAAGGTCTTTCAAGTGCGCCCCCTATCACGTTGGGAGCGCTTGGTTAGTCGTAACGACCCAAAACAAACGTTGGTCGTACGACCGAAGCGACGCAGATAGAGATGGAGTATATCAAGTGTCATTAGGAGTATTGGTAAGCGTAGTGGTTGTCGTTCCAGGTGGTAGAAAATGTTGTATGTCGTGTGTTATGCAGCTATCTATTGCTTTGCGATGGGTGTCAAGCGCTTGACACGACAGGCTAGTGGGAACAGGGGTCGCTGACTTGTATGATAATGAGACTCAAGCGGTGATCACCCACGTGATGGAATCAGTGGAAACTTCGCGATCGGACATTCTATCACCATGGCCGATACTCAGAACCGCGTAGTCAAGGTCGACGCTAACAGTATACTGAGGCCTACTACCTGGGCGGAAGACCTTCTTCGGGGCGCTCTGGACATGGCTCAGGACGCTATACAACGGGAACTCCAATGTCATTCATTGGCAGTGATGGTGGCGAGAGAAGCCATTCTGAATTTATTGGTAAGCACTTCGTTGATTTTTTTGGGATGGACAGAAGGAATGATATATTATCGAAGAGGGAAATTGATCCAGTGTGTTTGAACAATATGAAACACGTCATGGCGAAAAGGAACGAGGACATCGGTGAGCGTCATTGGAACTTTCCTAGTGAGGGCTGATACAACCGTGATGGTTAGATGGTCCGGAAGACCATCTCTACTACGATTTAGCCATGTGTTGTCAAGCTGAGAAGGAACGTAAGATGTCAATGTGTTGCGGCACTTGTGAGATTCAGGTGGAATGGTGGTCCAGTTTTTTGGGTATGCAAGGTGAAGACTGTCGCAAGGAGATTGCTGCCGATTTAGGGGGGATGGATGCGGTTTTGAATATGCACGTCGAGGTGTTGCGTAATGTTCTGGTATTTTCATCATATCTGTTACCCTTGACTTGAGGTTGATTGAATTCACAGAAACGCACGGCGGCCGAAGCGAACATGTATGAAATGGAAATGACATGCCCTCTACGCATGGAATTGTGCCATTGAGGTTATTGAGTACATGATAGCGTAGTACATGTATGAAATATTGTGTCAATCTATGAGACTTGAGGAGGGGTAGTGGTATATATATCGATGAGTATGATTGGATGTTTACAACTGGCATACGAGCGTGACTTCGATGTGGTTTTGCCTTTTCCCTCTCATTCTGTCCTTTCAGTCGAACTACAGAGTTGGGTATTCCATTGGCGGGTGACAAATTGGATACGCTCGGTTGGGGCTAGCGAACAAGTGCGATGCGTAAGGGTCGGAGTAGAAGCGCGCACAGATGGAAATTGCTACTTACGGAGGTAGGGGATTAAGCGAAGGTGAGAGCCAGAGCTCACCATAAAGTTCCCCGATTCCGCCTAGCGCGTAACCCTGGTGCAGTTACGCCAAATTTTCACCAACACTTGGCACCCCAAATCTACACACATTGAGGGTCTCGAGTAGCTTGATCTGTGGTCTACCAGCAGATCAAATGCGGCGGCCAGCGCGGAGGGACTCGGCCCCAGACCATTGGAATCCCGAATTGCAGCGTGGACATCTTGGTGGTCCAGGTTATACGCAGCGTCGATAGAAGTGAGAACATGACCAACATTGTCCTTGAAGATATAGTATATGCGTGCAGCACGTCAGAGTTCCTCGGTCGATATATCAGGTTTCCTACCTTTTTTTGTAGAGATCTAGTCGCAGGCAATTTGGACTTAATGAGGCTCCCTGCTAAACCAAGATCGAGCAAGAAACAAAATAAACAAAAGACACCCTTACCGTGGTTCTGATGAAAAAGAGAGCAGCGTCGCTGAACGACTTTGATTCTTGTTGAGCCGGCTCCATGGGAGTATTGGGCCTGTCCTTCGGGTCTAGCAACCTACAGGTGATAATGTAGATGATTCATCACTACCAGGGAAAGGTATGTCAATCACGATCTCTGGTGTCAACGAGAGAATAGTGCAACTCACCTAGTTCCAAACTTCACCTATATATCATGACCTAGTGTATCATGTCACAGTACGGAACGTGGCGTGGTTTTGGACGAACTCGGCCTCACTCTCCAACGCATGTGATGTAGGTTTCTCAACGCGGATATCCTGTGGACGGCGGTTGACAAAACCAATGAAGCTTATAATGGTAAATTGAGCTCAGTGATGGATTACACAGGTTGGCGTCGGCTTACCCAAACCCAAGCCTGCCTCTTCCTCACAACCCCTGTCGGATACAGCTACATACACCTTCCTCAACGTTGGCGGCCCCGCTTCCAATGTCTCAATATACGGATGATATATGTGGAGGATATATGGAAACGCTCCTCATCCAGGATAGCAGCGTATGTGATACACCATCAGCGTAAGCGAATAATCACGCCATGCTCACAGTATCACACTTACTATGAGAGTGACAAAGAATGTGAAGGGACGACATTCGCGACTAGTGACACGCGTCCAACAACATCGGGATATGAGGGGCTTGAGGGATGATATTGCAGGTGTTCAGGATGGGTATAGCACGTTGTTCTGTTTCGCGCTCTGTATGTTACAGTTGAGAAAAAGTACAGGTTTTTTGCCTGGGGGCACACCTTGAGACGATCCTCCTATTGCATTTTCCTGGGGCCGTGGTCAATCGAAAACTCTGGACACAATGTGTGTTGTCAACCCTCAGCCCCTGTTTTCCCTACTTCAACACGATACGTCGACGCTTCCGTGAGCACGTTTGGTGAGCAAGTAGGAGCTTGGTCGGAACCTCGTGATTGATTGTACAAGGGCGGCCGAAGTCGTTCGTAGGGGATATACGATTGAACTGGTGATCTGGTAAATGCTTTCCACAAATATAGGCATCCTAACATGCAAACTTACTTTGGTTTCTCCAGTTTCAGCTCCACCGTTCCCTGCCCTTTATCAAACGTTGCCATTGAATACATATCCTCCACCGCTTGCCACCCAATCCCAACCCTTCCCCTCACAAACCTACAGCCAACGAGGCCATCATCCGTGATGGCAGGGACAGAGACTGACGAAACATCAGTAAAAGGGTACTCCCATGCGCCATTGTCCAATAACCAGTATTCCTCACCAGTGCCATTCGACGACGGCATACCAACATCGAACATGTTGATTTCCGAATCTAGGGGTCAAGGTGAAGGAGCGATGTCGATTCATGAAAGGATTCCGCCAGTGCTAGCGTGACCGCCGACAAGATGTTTTCGTCGAAGTCTTAACCACACGAACGCCGTGCTAATGTATTTGATGTAGCTGTGACCATGGTGGTATGAGTGCATATATACAGGTTGGAGTTCAAAATGAAGACTCACTCTTCAATACGGGGAGCTGGATTTAAGTTCCAACTCATTGGTTTTGCGGCATGGATTTTAATTCCGCAGAATTATACTTGGTCAACTCAAATAACCTGATCAATCATACGACAACTCACCAGGGCCTCCAGTTATGACCCCTTGAAACGTTCTAATTCCACGCTTTCCACACTATTTCATGGTAATTCCCCCGTTTATCCTTAGAAGATGGGTAAGGTTGTAACTTTGGTGGTGGCGAAGGGGGCGGCTGCGGACGTTGATAGGAGTGGGATGCAGACTGGGGCGATGGCGGATGCAGGATGCCAAATGTGGAAGGGACACCTATAGAGTGTTGCTGATGGCGGACGTTGGGCATGGGACGCTGGTCGCTGATGGCGGACGCAGGCAGGACGCAGACCTAAGATGGACGGGTGCGAGTGATCAGCTGGTGTGGGCGCGTGATCAAATAATTCCCGAAAAGGGAACCCATCATTGATGGCTTCATTCTGAAACCAGTCAGTGCGTCCCAGTGCGTCCGTGCGTCCGTGCGTCCGACGGCCGCAACGGCGTAGCCATTGCGGGTGGAATATTATTAGAGTAAGACTCATTTATCTTACGCACATGATGTCAGGGACATCATGGTATAAGGCTCATTTATGAGCTATATAATTTTCACACAGTATTATTGAAAATAATATTTATGTGAGATTTACCTGCCTCATATACCATGATGTCCCCGACATCATGTGTGCAAGGTGCAGAGCTCACCTAGCTTGCACATATAATGTCCCCAGCATCAAGTGTTGTCAAAAGTAATATCTATATGAGACTTACCTGTTCTCCGCATATAATGTCGGGGACATTATGGTGTGAGACAGCTGGGTCTCATAGTGTTGTTGAAAATAATATTTATCTGAAACTTACCTGCCTCACATATTATGATGTCGGGGACATCATATGTGGAAAGCAGACAAGTCTCACACAATATTATTAAAACCAATATTTGAGTGAGACTCACCTGTTTTCCACACATGATGTCGGGGACAACATGATGTGGGACTCATCTACCTCACACATGTGATGTGGTATCAGGCTCTCTGACCTTGTGCACATGTTGTCCCCGACATCATGTGTGTGAGGTAAGAGGGCCCCATACCATGTTGTCCCCAATGATGTCGGCGACAACATGTGTACAAGGTCAGAGAGCCTCATACCATGTTGTCGCTGACATCATGTGTGCAAGGTGTAAGGCAGGTGAGTCTCGCGATATTATTAAAAGCAATATTTGAGTGCAGTGTGAGACTCATCTACCCACATATATGATGTCGGGGACATCATATGTGCAGGCTAGATAAGCCTCACATAAACATTATCAGGTGAAAAATATAGCTCATAAATGAGCCTTATACCATGATGTTGGGGACATCATATGCAGAGAGCAGATGAGCCCCACACAATATTATTAAAAACAATATTTGAGTGAGACTCACCTGTTCCCCGCACATGATGTCGGCGACAACAGCTCACCTAGCTCATGCATGTGATGTCCCTGACATCATGTGTGGGGAACAGGTGAGTCTCACACCATGATGTCGGGGACCCTGTGCAGCTGATTTGTAAGTGATATATTTTTCACACAGGATTATTGCAAATAATATTTGTGTGAGGTAGCTGAGCCCCATATCATGTTGTCGGGGACATCATGTGTGTGAAGTAGATAAGTCCTGCACCATATTATTAAAAACAATATTTGAGTGAGACTCACCTTTCTCCACACATGATGTCGGCAACAACATGATGTGAGACCCAGTTTGAGTGAGACTCATCTACCTTGTGCACATGATGTTGGGACATCATGTGCGTGAGGTATGGAGCTCACCTAGCTTGCATATATGATATCCCCAGCATTATGTGTAAGGTAGATAGGTCTCACATCATGTTGTCCCCGACATCATGTGTGGAGAAAGGTGAGTCTTACTTAAATATTGTTTTCAATAATATGGTGCAGGACTTATTTACTTCACACACATGATGTCCCCGACAACATGGTATGGCACTCAGCTACCTCACAGATGTTGGAAACAACAGCTCACCTACCCCACACATGATGTCGGGGACATCACATGCATGAGCCAGGTGAGCTGTTGTTGCCGACATCATGTGTGGGGAACAGGTAAGTCTCACTCAAATATTATTTTTAATAATATTGTGTGGGGCTTATCTGCTCTCTGCACATGATGTCGCCGACATCATTGTATAAGACTTATTTATGTGAGGCTTACCTAGCCTGCACACATGATGTCCCCGACATCATATATGTGGGTAGATGAGTCTCACACTGCACTCAAATATTGCTTTTAATAATATTGTGAGACTCACCTGCCTCACACCTTGCACACATGATGTCGGGGACAACATGGTATGGGACCCTCTTACCTCACACACATGATGTCGGGGACAACATGTGTACAAGGCAGGCAAACATTTCTCAACAAAATTATGTAAGACTTACCTACTCTGCATACATGATGTCCCCGACATCATTGCATGGGGCAGGTGGTTTCACAATATTATTAAAAACAATATCTGAGTGAGGCTCATCTGTTCATGCACATGATGTCGGCGACAACACTGGATGAAACTATGCTCATCTGCCTTTCACACATATTATATATTTTGTATAAATAATTGGCCAACCCATCTCATCCCATTTCTGCCTTGCTAATCCCAACCCATCCCAACCCATCCATCCCATTCCATCCCTTCCAACCCATCCCATCCAAAAAAATTTAAAGACCCTACTGCCAATCCTGCTAAACCACCCGATAACCTCTATGGAGAAGTACGTGAGTCTTAGGGGCGTTATTACTACCTGTACCTACACTAAGGAACCCTCCCTGCAGTGTTACACGCCTCACTATGTCATAGGTGAGATTGGTTTAATTATGTAATTATGTTAACAGATTTTTCCGGAGTTGGCCTGTGCACCGGGTTGAGACAGGCGCTTGTCATTCATTTAGCGCCAGCATGGCACTTATCTGGAATTAGACGCCCAACTAATTATAGCTACCCCAGGTAATTTGGACCGAGGTTCCGAGCATAATGGCTTGGTGGCCATAACGGTAAGATCAATACCAATTGATTACTGATAGGTGCTTGCGATAGATGACATCAGTGCACCTGATGAGTCTTATAAGAGACAAAATGGTAGGTGAGGAGAAATCCTCAACCATTGTGCTGACATGTCAATGACTCAAGTGGAATAAGTGCCCACCCCCCCAGGATTCAGGATTATCACAAGGTACTTGTGATACCTATAATATAGTTAGGCTGGTTAAAGATCTTGGTCCTTAATTAGCTAGGCACCTCCTAACTTAGGTCTAGGAGCCTGCTGAACCATAACAGTAGATTGAAGCACCACTTGTAGAGCCAATGTAACAAATTTATTGTTGTGGCCATAACACTTGTGATACCTAGAACATAGTTAGGTTTGGGAGGACACCTCAGTTGTTACTTTCATGGTAAAGCCTAAAGCAGTGAACAATAAGTGTGAGCTTTTTTCTCTTCTCACTGGTACTCAGTACGTAGTATGAAGCCATAAGCCACCTGCCAGGACCGGCGCTCCTCCGATTGCTCCATGACCCCCTCATTTGATCCCATTGGTCCTGAAAGCTATCCTCTGATCAAAGCCTTACACATGTACTTACTGCAAGGAGTGTGAATGGGGGAGGATCAAGCACTTAGAACGAGATAAGGTCGTGGTGGCCGGATACCCTTGTCGGGAGCTGACAATGACGGGAGGCGGTACTAGGTGGTCATTGCCCAAGGCACACCTCAGTTTAAGTGATCAGAAGATTGTGAGTCTCACGAGTTGGCCAGTAAACTTCAAGTTGATGGCAGACGGGCAGTGTCAGAACGAGACGCTGGACTGAACTTGAATGGGCGCAAGCTGCAAATGATTGGACATCAATGATATTGCATATACTATGATAGAACGAGACCATGGGCGGGGACAACCAAAGCGTGTTAACTAAACGGGCCTCGTTCTTCCTTGAGGTTTTCCGACACCCTCATCAGATGATCAGCTGTTGAGAGGGAAACCCTTGTTAAGAAGATCAGTTCCGCTGAGGCGGAGAGGAAGTAAATGAATAGAAAAGGGGGAGTCAACGACGTCGTATATTTCGTACCAAGCGATACTATGCTTCCGGTATGATTTCCGGCACTGTCCACGAAGCACAGTGATGGACTGGCTCTCGCCGCGGCCGAAGAGGAATCCAACTTTGTGTTTAGCCAGCCGACCTTGTGAGCATTGTCCTTGGCACACTTAATTTGATGCTTGAGGGCGTTGATAGCCAGTGTAGTTTCTGAGAGTTGGGAAGTGAGGGTGGCGTTGGTAGATTCAAAATGACAGAGAGGCGAGTGAGCTGAGAGAGTATAGGAGGGTTGCGTGTGCGAGGCGGAGGGATGTTAGTCCGTGTCTGGGTCACAGGTGTTTTGGAGGGAGTTGATGGTGAAGACGCTGAGGTATCCGTGGTGGGAGCGGTATCGGATGCCCAGGTAGCACGCTCGCGATGGGCAGCGTCAAGCTCCGCTTCAAGCTGGAGGACCTGCCAATATAGCTCGTCAGTGAGTTGCAGCTTCATCCCAGGACCGCGGTTTTTCTCTCGTAGGGCCTCAACACTAGTCTGACAGTCACGTAGGATAGAGAGCTCGAAATTGAGCTTTGTGTTGTGGTGCATTCGGGTTGACGGAGATATTCTGCCTGACGTCATAACTCGTCCCAGACGATGCCTAGGTCACTTTCATTGCACAACCGTTGCTGACATCCTGCGCGGCTTGTAGTTCATCGACCTGATCCTGAACCTTGCGTAGTTGCTGCGAGCGAGAATCCGCCAGGGTGCGTGCTCCGGCGAGTTAGCACTCGAGAAAAGAGGCACGGTGGAGGGTGGCGAGGAGGAATTTGTGTTGGGAAATGGACTGAGGAGAAGTCCGTTCAAGGGAAGCATGAGCGTCTTGGAAGCCGGTATGTGTTTCTCTTAATGAAGAGAGTTCTGCATGGATAGACTTGAGCTCGGCATTGGTGCATTTCTAGCTGAGATAAGAAGGTTGACAAGGTGATTATGAGATATGCAACAAACCCTGCGTGCACTGGCCTTTGACCGTTCCCGGTCGTTGGCCTCACGCTCCTTGCGCTACCGATCTGCAAAACGCTTCCAGTCTCATTCAAGGCTCTTGACCTGAAGCTCCCGTTCGCGCAGCTTTGTCTCGAGATCTACACGTGCGGTCTGTGCTGCAAGCAGTTGCCTTTCGAGGTTGGCATGGAAGATGCTATTTGTATATAGCTGAGCGTGCTGCTGTCGTTTGGCAGTCGAATATTGTGGATCTACGGGTATATTAACAGATAATACAATAGAATATATATCTGAGCACACCCCTTTCAAGCTCTGCAACGAGGGCGTCTCGCTTGACTGCTGTGGATGATGTTGAAATTGCAGACAAGGTCCGTTGCAGTTTCCAAGTTTTCATGGTAGTATAGTAGTATATAGATCGCTAGGTGTTGGTCGGGGACAATATGGAACAGCAGCTTGCCTTCTCGTAGGCCAGGAGGGTTCAATCTCCAATGAATAAATGGGGGTAATGGGTCGAAGATCAAAGGTAGTTTAGAACAACAGCACACCAACGTAGTTTGCGCGGGCGGGGTTGAAGGGTAATATCAGACAGATTCATCCTCTCCTGCGTTAATCAGCCACATGAGTCGAAGTCAATCAGAAAAATCCAAGTCGGAGAAAACCAGCTCTGGCTCAAGACCATGTGATACATCTAATTATTTTATCCTGTTCCCAGTACACCTATCATTGTAAGCCAAACTTGCCCTAGCCTTATTTTCAGCTCTAGGTCTTCCTTCGCTGAGATATATCTAACATCCGTTTTTGAACGCAACAGAAATAAGAATGCTGTCCGGATATTGCGATTGAGAAGCGGAGCGGTGTCCCGCAATGAGATTCAAAAGTGAGGGACACAAAAACCATTCTGTATAACGGAACCAGTGGGTATATGGTCATGGCGTATCGACGGCCCTAATGAAGGATGTGATGAACATCCTGCTTCATATGTGAGATATATCATAAGCATGTCATTGTGTTCACAAGTAACAAACCTACAACAACAAAGAGTCACATATCTCAGTTTTTTATCTATTTGGTAGGCGCATGCTTCTGTTGTTCACATGACCCACAACCTGTCAGGCGTCAACAGGAGCACCCAACGTAAAGATATCGCTTGAAGCCCAAACCATGTCGACGTTGCTGGATCATGATTAGCGTACAACTACCTTTGGTTGATGATGGAACTGAAACTCACCTCTCATTCACGGCTTTGAGAATATAATCATTACTGTACACTATTAGAAATGAACGCCATCTAAAGCTCAGTATGAACCGACCTGGGTGACAGATTACTTGGAATAGTCCAAGTCAGCCGTTGGTCCGAATACGGGATTGGTTCGATGATGGAGTAAAGCCCCCAGATGTACGAAGCGTTCATGAGAAAGAGAATCCAAGGCTGACGATCGCCGACACCATTCTCCCAGGTAATCTCCGTCTCTTGACCGATGATGGGGTTACTCGGGACATTAAGCTTTAGAGCGGTTACCGTTGTCGCAGTAAGGATGGAAGTTATGCTGTAGAATGAATCAAGACTCGGGTTTGTTGGTATATTTGGTCACTTACAGATTGGAGAGCTTCATGTTGTGCGCTAAGAGAGCTGGGGTTGTTCTGAAGGGCAGTTTTATAACCGAATGGCATGAATGGCTCCGAAATTTTAACGAGAAGCCCTGGTCTGCATATGGTACGAGGCATACTAGGACCTAGATATAATTGATTAATGTCCGAAGTATTGAGGAAGACCGGGCTTTACGGCCAGTTCTCACATCATGAGTCACCTTATTACCCGGATTGAAACCACCCACCCTGTTCTCTGGCTCTTACATTCAAACCCCACTTTCTTTCCACTTCTTCTAGAAACATATTTTTTTTGCCCACTCGGATATCCTTTCCAGCCCAGCGGTCTTCTCGGGCGCGGTGAGACACGATTTTGTGATTATGTAGCGTCATATCGGTAGGTGCGTTTGAAAAAGAGCCAAACTCAATGACACACATAACGTAGTACTTGAAGGCAGCAACAATACACTGTCGGAAATGATGATCTTGCTATTTTGCCACTTATCAGTGTTACCCCAAGGTCAATTAGACTTGAAGGAACTCTGTCTACCTTGGCTGTCAGCTTGCGACAATGACCATGCAATTGGGCTACATACCAAGGAACTTTAACACCAACGTAAGTCCTCCTGAGAAACAGCTGTGCAGCACCTTGTGCTATCGCCCTTCGTTCATACGCAAAGGACCGCCATTTGCACAAGTGTACCTCCCCTGTTTGAAGCTTCGATGATAGAAACTTAGGATTGAGGCCATTAGCTCGGACATTGGTCGAGCGAAAAACTCAATGAATATTTGGCTACTGATCCTGTCCCACCATAAATAACATTACAACCTACAAGAAGAGCGTAATCCTACCGGCCAGAGGCCTCCTATAAGAGGCCGGAGAATGGCAAAATTGATCAAGTCCGCAGTGTCACTTTCGTGCTCGCAATTCTGCATCGAGTGTGTGTATGTGTGATGTAGTCAAATGAGTACAAAACAAAGGTGCTTGGATGATGCTTCCAATCGCTCCGGAGTGGGGTCGCTAGAATCTCTATCCCGGTTCTGTTCATAGGGGCGGGCACGAGACATGTGTTACTGGGTGATGGTTTTGTATGTCCGATTTCGTGTGTTGATTGTCGCCATGAAGTATTGACAGTCTCCATAGCGTCGTCACGCTGACTACCGTCCTTCCAAAAGATAATCGTAAGCGAACAAAGACATGTTTTTTGGGTTGCATAGTATAAGCATACTTCTCTATTCTCGTCCCGCGCAGCTGGCAATGATTTTCTAGCTCGTTTGATCCCGCCGAATTCGTGAGAAAGTGAAGCTAGGTTCTTGGATCGGGCACGGTC
>QFDT01001314.1:0-12028 GCA_003315915.1 Macrolepiota dolichaula
GTTGTCCACAATATCTGCCTGTGTGAAGATACACTCAAAAGAAGCACTACCAACAATACAGTGATACTTACCAAACAAAAAACCTGGTTATCTGCCGAAACAGTATCCTGTTTACCGGCCGTAACCCATCCAACCCGAATGATCGTACCAGACTCCCCATACCGATAGATTAGTGGAACAACGTCGAGTCTTATGTCATTGAAGCTGAACGATTTCAGTGGGATTGTCTTAAGGACACCCCAACGTTCCAAATACGTTGCAAATACCTGTAGCTGGTGTCAATAATCTTTGTGTAAGACAGGGAGGACAACGGACCAATTCTGGGTACATCAACATACTGATACTCAGGTGATCAGCTGCTCCAAAGTCTAGGTCCTGAAAGAAGGCGGAAAGTCGAGAGAACTCTTTCCGAACGGATTCGTTCACAAATTGATCTGAGATACTCATTAAGACGTATAGTGACAAGTCAAAGATTCTGCGTTTGATATAGAGTTGATTTTCGTTTTCTATTGGCCAGGATAGTCTGATCCTGGTCACGTCGACGTCGGACATCTCTACAAGTCTACTCAGTCTCATAAATTTGAGCGCTTGGGCTGGATGGGACTAACCAACATCATGGGTTTCGAGCAAAATGTGAATCCATCGAAAAATATGGTGATGTACGATTCCTGGTGTCACGACACAGAATGCACCAGACCGAGCGGGTGAGACGAGGTAATCGTAGAAGGATGCATGAAACACCTCTAGGCCCTTCTTATAAGCATTTTGAGGTTCAGGAACAATTATAACGGAATGGAGCCTCTGAAGTGCACTATACGCCCGACCTTGAGTGGTCCCAAGCCAGTTGCACTTCCAAGCAAATCCATCTGGGCCTGGACCAAGGATGTACATAGCCAAGAGCCTCAATGTGGTCGATAGCACATCCTGGGGAACGTCTGAAAGAATTCGAGTGTAGAGTACATCGAGAGTTTCAAAAGGGTTATGTCCTCCATCAGACGATGACGTGGACTCAATGATCTCGAGAACGGTCTTCAGTCGGGAATCGGGGTCCGCATACGCTGTGTCACCAATGAACCGAATGAGTGTAGATGGGAAAATAAAAAGTCCAGACGAGCGAGTAGCAATGGCAGAGAAGTCCGGCTCGGAGGGCCACTGTTCCAAGGGGAAAGGAATAGATTGTGGATATCTCTCTCGGATATCGGCAAAGCTGTCTCGCAAGTACCTTTCGACATCAAGGCGGGCTTGATCAGAGTCAACAAGCACTTGAAGCTCTTCGTAGCTCAATTGGAGCCTCCTCAAAGTGAACGTGTTCCGTATGTGAGGCTCGGGGCGACTTGAAATGAGCCAGACGAGGGGAGATGTCGGATACCGAAGGACGAATTTGGCAATGAGGACAATGATGTCGCGTTGCGATTCTTCACCTTTGCATTCATCCAGTCCATCAAGGAGTATCAGAACGGTATCGTGAAGTCCATCCATCAACTTTTCTTCCACGAAGGGTCGGATGATGAAAGCTTTAAACTGCTCTCTCATTGACCTCTCAACAAGCTGTGGATCTATGACCAGGAGTCTGACAATATATTGGCGGTAGACGGGATATGTGACAGCAAGTCGATATGCAATAGTGTTGAAGACATATTTGGGATCGTCGCGGCTGTTTGACCGTGAAAAGAATAACGTAGCACCAAGAATGGAGGTAGGAGACTCTGCTTCTGTCTCTGCAATAGTCTGGATGATGGCCGATTTTCCAACACCGGCTGGCCCATGAAGCCAGAGGATCCTGTATTTACGAGTGCTGTTGTACATCCAGGATCGGATACTTTGGGATATATCGAGTCTTGTGTCTGGATGGCAGCTTGGGCGGTGATCCGACGAATCGAATTCGGCCCCTACGATGATTTTTTCTGAGAGAAATTTCATCACTGTTCGGATTCATCTATGAGAGAACAGCGAGGTCAAATAAAGCTAGAAAAGAACTTACGCCGACCCTCATTTGAATTATCCCCATCTATCATTGTTGGGTTATATATTTGAATGTTACTGGCATTTCCAAAGGAACCGGCCGCCAGGCTCGGTTTATCTATCACGATCGTCCCACGCGGGCTTGTGGGGGCGTTTGTATCACTGGTTGCATTATTGAGGGAATCGGCAGGTCTGCTTGGGTGTATTGAATGTGTGACCGCCTCGCTGGGAAGCCCAGCAGAGATTCTGAGTTGCTGGTCAGAGCCTGATAAGCAACCCTCGCAAACTTGAACTAACCTCAGACCCACATCCCCATTACTATGCCTTGAACCCGCCTTTTGTTTTTGTTTCCGTCGCGGCGCGTTCATACAGGACTTGAACAACGAGAACATGGATGATATTGGAGGTGGGAGATAACGAGGTAGCGTTCGAGCTTCTCAAGCTTGCTGGTCCCTTCGCACGTCATGACAGCTGAAGCGCTGACTGGTGACCTGTCAGTGAGCGTCTACAGGCAGCCAATATTCCTCACGCTCATAGTAAACCGATCAAAATAGGTACCACTGACAAACCAATGATGTCATGCGGTTGTGGGGGATAAGTTGAAGGAAGCATGCTCCTGGGGATACCCTTACCGGCTTTGGGCTGCCTCTAATTGCACATGTCAGTGCTACCTGACTGACTGCTAAGATTTCTGTGATACCAATCCCTCGTGGGCTCTCTTGGTGCTTTACACTTGCGCAAGAGAAATAAAGTATTACATGTATTAGCCGGATATAAATGTGTTATGAAAACTGGAGTCCACCAGGAACATGCAAGTGGAAGCAGGCACAACTCTTTTGGCCTTTCCAAAGCATTGTGACAGGGTGGAAAGGGACCATATTGGTCCAGGTGGCAAGATTTGTCTCGAGTAGTTGATAATACACCTTGAGGAACTTCTGAGGGGGTAGGAGTATAAAGGTTTGAAGAATGCGAGCGTGGATGGTGATGGCGGGAGGAGGCAGTGTTCATACTTCTCAGGTTTCATGGTCAATGTATTGACAGATATCTCCGCACGTCGTGACACCTGACCCACCTAACCTGTGTAGGGGAAGAAAACGGGCTACGGACAGAGACGATAGATTAGATTATTTTAGTATGCATGTGGGATTCGGATATCTAGTCTACTAAGGACGTTTACGTAGTTCGAGGAACTTATGGGGGTTTCGCCCTTGCAAAGGGGCTCGTCAAAGGGCTTTACCGCACTGCCCTAACCCGTCGTGAATTCCTATGCGCCGATAGAGCTGGACTACCTACCTTAGAGTGTCGCTGGGGGAGCATGATCACATGTTTGTGACCACCGGTGTATTTCCGGGACCCCGTAGTGGTAGGTATATTATTATTGGGCTTATATCAGGGGCTATCTCCCTGTGGGACCTTCCCGATGTGACAAGGGGCCGGCACGCTGCAGGCTGATCCTTAGGACCAGACTTTTTCGTCCATCTATCTGTGTGAGGTTCAGTTCGGCCGTTCCCGAATATATGAAGTAAGCACGGGCCGGACAAGAACACTACCTTTTATCCCCATCATCATCGCCACAACGCTCAATTCAGCTCGAGCATAGTATTCACTGTCGCTCGCTGGACCAACCACCCGCTCTGAGCAGCCAAAGATCGATGAACCTTGAGTACTTGTGCGACATTGTAAGTATCTGAAGATTATAACGTCCTCCACCCAAATGCGACCTTCATATTTTGAACGAGTATGTACAGAATTCAATGCGAAGGCGTTACAAAGACTGGACACACGGCAAATAAAGGAACCAAAGTCCGTCGCGAGTATAGAATTGGAAGCAAGCACAGCTCTTCCCACCTTTGCCAAGTATTATGACGGGATGGCGAGGGGTCATATTCTTCCAAGTGGTTAGGTTTCTCTCGAGCTCAGCCTTCCAAGTTGGCGAATCTGACACATTTATGAACTCAAAATCCTTAGCTGTTTCGCCCTGGCCGTTCACCATTCTCGTCTATTTCGGCTGCCGGTCAGCCGAATCACAACCAACAATTCGACAACCATACTCACGGAGCGGAACATCCTCTCCAACGCTGAAGCAGCGTCTTTCTGGCCAAGTGTGCCCCACCCAACCCGGAGGCTGGAATCATGCCCCTCATAACGCCAGATTTTAGGGTCAAGGTCAAATCTGATGTCACTGAAATTCAACGATTGTAGGGGTACTGTTTTGAGGACCCCCCAATGTTTCAAGTTCACAGAGAATGCCTGTAACTGACGTAAAAAGATACATGCGCGAAGAAGACGGGAATGACAAACCGATTCTGGGTAGGTCAATACATCAAGACCCACACGACTGAGCGCTTCCCCAAAGTCCAGGTTCTGAAAGAATCCGGCGAGTTGGGAAAACTCATCCCGGATAGAGTCATTCACAAATTCGTCCGAAACGCTGATGAGGGAGTCTGGTGACCAGTCAAAAATCCAGCATTGGATACAAAACCGGTCCTCCTCGTTCCCTATCGGCCAAGATAGACTTATCTTAGTCACGTCAACATCGGATATCTCTGCAAGTGTTCTTAGCGTCTGCTTGAGTGATTATACTATGAGAAACTGACCAACACTATAAGACTCAAGCAGAATTCGAATCCACAGAAGGATATGGTACTGTATGATCTCTGGCGCCATGACATGAAAAGAACCAGACCGGGATGGCGAGAGGAGGTAATCATAGAAAGAGACATGGAACGTTTCTGGGTCTTCCGTCAATGCGTTTTGAGGCTCAGGGATTTTGATAACGGAATGCAGCCGATGAAGTGCACTATATGCACGACTTTGGGTAACCCCGAGCCAGTTGCAGCTCCAAGCAAAGCTCCCTAGGTCAAACCCAATAGCATACATCGCTAAGAGTTTCAAAGTAGTTGACACCACGTCTTGAGGAGTTTCTGACAGAATTCGAGCGTAGAGCGCGTCAAGTGTGACAAAGGGGTTGTGTCCGCTATCAGACGACATTGTGGATTCAATAACCTCGAGGACTGACTTCAGCCGGGAGTCGGGGTCCGCGTAGACCACATCCCCAATGAATCGAACAATCGTGGAAGGGAACACAAATAGACCTGATGATTGAGTAGCTATGGTGGAGAAGTCAGACTCGGACGGCCAGAGCTCCAAGGAGGAAGGTATGGATCGCTTATATTTCCTTCGAATATGGGAAAAACTGTCCCGCAAATACTTTTCAACGTCACGACGGCCCTGATCTGAGTCGACGGATACCTGCATTTCTCTATAGGCTGATCGCAGCTCTTCCGAAAATACGTCTTGGATATGCGGCTCGGGACGGCTCGCAATGAGCCAAATGAGAGAGCACGATGGATACTGAAGGGAAAATTTGCCAATGAGGAGAATGATCTCACGCTGGGCATCTTCACCCTTGCATTCATCCAGGCCATCGAGGAGTATCAGGACCGTGCCGTGTACCCCAATCACTATTTCAACAAATGGCCGGACGATGAAAGCTTTGAATTGCTCCCGCATGGACTTTTCAACGAGCCTGGGATCTAGAGTGAGCAATTTAACGACGTATTGGCGATAGTGAGGATAAATAACGGCAAGTCGATATGCGATGGTAATGAAGACGCATTCTGGGTCATCGCGGTTGTTTGATCGTGAAAAAAAGAGTGTAGCACCGAGAATGGATGTAGGCGAATCGCTTTCAATTTCCGCAATGGTCTGGAGGATAGCTGACTTCCCCACACCGGCTGGTCCATGGAGCCACAGGATGTTGTACGTGCGAGTGAGGTCGTGCATCCATGATTGGATGCTATGGGTTATGTCGAGGCGAGTCCCTACGTGGCAGCATAGATGGTGATCAGACGAGTCAAATTCAGCTCCGACGATAACGTGCTTTGCAAGCAATTTGATCACTGTCCAGATTCACCCATAAAAAACACTGATAACAAGTGGTGGAGGTAGAAATACGCACTTTGTCCCTCACATGGAGTATTCACATCTATCATTGTTGGGTAGTTCATCACAATGTTACTGGCATTGGCAAAGGATCCATTTGGGAGGCTGGAATTATTCATCATAATTGTATTGGAGACTTCGGCTGGCAAGCCTAATCCACCAGTTAACTTGACGAAGGATCTCGGTGGAGGAATTGGGTTGGCTAGGCTTGTGGGTGACGTCGGGTCACCCACCACATCGTCAAGGGACACGGCTGTGGAATAGAGGTTTGTGTTTGCCTCTGGGACGACAAAGTCACTTGCCGGTGTGTCCCTGATCAATCCGGTGTTCAGCCAATGTACATAGCGAACTGACCTCAAACTACTCTCTCCACTGTTATGTCCAGGCACCTCCCGTTGTTCCCGCTTCTTGTGAAACATGCCTATATACCTGAGTGGCAATAACATGGGTGATGCTGTTGGGGGGAGGATGAGGTGGAAGCTGTTTTGAGCTTATGAAGCTTTGTGGTCAGTGTGTTGACTGATTCTTTCTCACGTTGTGATGGCTGTTTTTCTGAGTGCTGGAAGAGGGGCTGATGATTTTCGGATATAAAAAATGACTAATAAAACTAAGATTGTCAAGTTGGGAGCATCTGTTATGGTTCACCTAGAGGGCACCACAAGGATGGCAGCTAGGCTAGTCAACACTGAAGGATCACTTCAACGATCACCTTTGGCTGACAACACTAGTTGTCCTGGAGTACTGAACAGAGACTGATATCTTCTGCTGTTGACAAACAGAAGAACGCTAAGTTCACTTGAGGGAAATACAACAACAGAGTTATATTCAAGAGAGAGAGATAGAGGACAAGAGTAGAGAGGGAGACAAATGAAAGGTTGAAGCTGAAGCTTCAACTACAGAATAGTCCATTATTTATACAATTCAAGATACTTCTGTCTTTACTATTTCGTCCATTGCTAACTAAGATGAAATGCTACTGACGGGATCAGAAGGGATGTTGGAACGAGATGACGTTCCGGGAATGGAAGCTTGTTGTGAAATGAAAGACGACAGATCTACAGAATCCGTACTATCAGAGTTCTCTTGATCCAAAGGCAATGATGACATGGAGAAGTGGCTAATAGTAAGATCGACAGGGGAGTCGGTCCGGCAGAGGTCGTAGGGTCGGCCCATCAGGTACGGGTGGGTGAAGGACGTATCTCTGACAATCTGCCTCCATCCGTAGTTGTCGGCTCCGGTGAGTGCAGGCTGAGCAATTGTAGTCTTGTAGAGTCCATGCCAATAGATATGGATGAATGGTGAATTATCCCATACCTGGTGAAGGTGGTGGTTGAGGTACTGGGACTCGTACCAAGGAGGTGGAGGGGTTCCGTGTGGAGAGGTAGATCGGCCCGGTACTTCTTCGTAGTCCGGAATGTCGAGGAGTTCGAGGCACCACTTGTATAGCCAATGTAGGGGGTTCGTTGTCAAGACCATAACTGTTATGCTCGGACCTAGTCCAAAGCTGTGCCAGAAGATGGGCCACTGAGAAGTCGCCTCAGCAGTACTACCAGTCAATCCATAGTCCCAGACTAGAGAATGAGGTAAGCGCCAAGTGGAGTCGAGCAAGACAAAGGTCTTCTCGATGTAACGACGGAGGGGTCGTCTCCTGAACTTGAGCGACATGCAGAGCTTCCAGGCAGGTGTTATATGGTAAGTCTAATCGTCAATGAAGACGATCGAGGGAACAGATTTGCAATGTCGAACGATATCGATGAGAACACGCTGGTTAACAACAATACTAAAGCTAAGGTACACAGTACACTATGCTTCAGTATATGAGGCAGTATTGATGTTTGTCCAAACTAATCAATATACAAATACATGGTAAATAGAGTCCGCACATTGAGATCCAATCCCCGACCCTTTCACTGAGGTGTCGCTATCTTTAGTGCATGCATAATAGGGAGACTCGGCCTCTGACCGATCAGACGAATATAGAGAGAGACACAGCTCTTGGGAATAATGGTGACAAGAATAAACAAGAAGGTAGGAGACTAGGACAAGTCCAAGACGAGGAAGAGAAGTGACATACTGTTACAGAGTAGAGGAGACAATCGTAACAATAACAGCATCAAATCATGCCTGATTCTGTTAATGTGTGTCCGTATCTATCCAAAAAAAAAAAAACAGATATATGTGTTGAAAGCAAAGCGTACGATGAGCACACATGGTAGTGTACGATAGGTCAATCACTTGCCTTGCTAAGGAGACTGGTGGTAAGCTTGGTAAAACTTAGAGTTGTGCTTGTGAGAGCAAGTTAGAAGAGCAGAGAAAGTTATCATAATTGGGCTATCTAAGAGTCCTTATATACCATAAAGGGTGCAGGGTAACTACACTACACATACTACGCTGACAAGCACATCAACAGATGCAGATGAATGCAATCGGAGAACTGTCAGCTATTCTATTGAACCAATAATAGATAGCATAATGGAAGCATGCTGGTATCATTCCGCACAGCCTCGTGTGATCAATGCTTCAATGGTCAATGTATGACCAGAGTCAATGATCCGGTCCAAGCGCCCATGACGGCGCTTATGCTGTCACGTGATGTGACATGTGACGAGAGCATGACTAGCGCTGATGCTGCTTTGTCAACAATATGGATAGTGGAAAGTGGAAGAGATATGACAGAGGGAGGCAGGAACGTATTGCATACCCGGCATTTGCAGGAGTGAGTTTCAATCTTATCTCCTGCCGGACATTCCCAATTTTTGATCCATACATACTCTCAAACCATCAATTTTATAGACTATTCAATACTCTGAAACCATCCTTTCGGTATATGAGGAAGTGGGGCTACGCAAGAATATATGGCAGAACAAGAACCCAAAGTTCACCAGGAATATGGAACTGGAAACAAGCACAAGCTTTCTGTCCTTTACCGAGTATTGTGACGGGATGAGACGGGTCCAAATCTGTCCAAGTAGCAAGGTTTTTCTCGAGATCCGTCCTCCAATTCATTTTATCGGATACATTTGTGAATGCAGAACCCCAGGATATTTCGCCTTGATCGTTCACTATATTCACCTGCATTGGGATTTATTCAGTCAGGATATCATTGTTAGTCAATAACACTACCCACCCGGCGGAAAATGCGCTCATATGGCGAAGTAGTGCTCCCCTTGCCAGCCGTGACCAAGCCAACCCGAAGGCTGGCGCCATGTTCCTCATACCTCCCAATCAAAGGATCAAGATTGAATCTAATGTTGTTGAACCTGAGCAATTTTAGTGGGACTATTTTGAGGACACCCCAACGTTCCAGGTATCTCGCAAACGCCTACAGCTAGCATGAAAAATCTCTGTGCAAGATAGATGGGAACAACAGACCAATTCCGGGTACATCAGCATGTTGAGGCCCATGTGATCAACCACCAGCCAAAAATCTAGGTCCTGAAAGAAGGCGGCGAGTTGGGAAAATTCATTCTGGACAGAATTGTTCACAAATTCATCCGAAACCCGCATCAAGAGATCTAGGGATATATCGAAGATACTGCATTGGACATCCAGTCGGTATTCCTCATTTTCTATTGGCCAGGATAGACCGATCCTGGTCACCTCAACGTCCGATGTTTCTGTAATGGGTTCAGTATTGAGAACAAGCGCCTGTGTTGTATGGGACCGACCAGCATTATGGGACTCGAGCAAGATATGAATCCACCGAAGAATATGGTGCTGTAAAATTTCTGGTGTCAAGACACAAAAAGCTCCAGATCGAGAAGGCGAAATAAGATAGTCGTAGAATGAGGCATGGAACGCTTCTAGATCTTCCTCAAATGCATTTTGAGCTTCGGGGATTTTGAGAACGGAATGGAGCCTTTGAAGTGCACTGTACGCACGGCCTTGGGTGATTCCAGCCCAACTACATGCACAAGCAAATCCTTCGTCGCAGAGACCGATAACGTACACTGCCAAGAACTTCAAGGTGGTTAATAAAACATCGTGGGGAATTTCTGAAAGAATTTGAGTGTAGAGCGCATCGAGGCTTTCGAAAGGGTTATGTTCGCTATCAGACAACGATGCGGATTCCATGACCTCCAGAACCGTCTTCAGACGAGAGTCGGGGTCCGCATAGGCCGTGTCCCCAATGAATCGAATGAGAGTGGATGGGAAAATGAACAGGCCAGATGATCGAGTGGATATAGTGGAGAAATCCAACTCAGATGGCCATTTTTCCACGGAGGAAGGGATAGATTGTGGATATCTCTCTCTAATATCGGCAAAGCTGCCTCGCAAATATTTTTCAACATCCAATCGGCCTTGATACGAATCAACGAGCACTTGAACCTCTTCCCAGCTTGATTGGAGCCCGCTCGAACTAAACGTGTTCTGTATATGGGGCTCGGGACGGCTCGCAACGAGCCAGATGATGGGAGACATTGGATACCCGAGGACAAACTTGCCGATGAGGAGGATAATCTCGCGTTGTGCCTCTTTCCCATCGCATTCATCTAGACCATCAAGGAGTATCAAAACAGTATCGTAGAGCCCATCCATCAATTTCTCCTCTGAAAACGGTCTGATGATGAGAGCTTTAAACTGCTCTCGCATGGACCTTTCTACGAGGTGGGGATCGACGGTGAGCAACCCGACAATGTATTGACGATAGACAGGGTATCGGACGGCGAGCCGATACGCAATAGTGATGAAGACCCTTCTAGGATCATTGCGGGTGTTTGGTCGTGACAAGAATAACGTGGCACCGAGGATGGAGGTAGGAGACTCGGCTTCTGTCTCTGCAATGGTCTGAATGATGGCCGATTTTCCAACACCAGCTGGACCATGGAGCCATAGAATCTTGTGTTTCCGACTAAGATTATGCACCCAGGATTGGATGCCGCGGGATAGATTGAGCCTCGTATCTGGATGGCAGCTCGGGCGGTGATCAGATGAATCAAACTCGGCCCCTACGATGATGCTTTTTGAAAGCAGTTTCATCGCTATCCCGATACCCACACGTGAGCGAACCGTATAAATAATGAGCAGCGACGAAGGGCGTACATTGCATTTCGTTTAGATTATCTCTATCTATCATTGTTGTGCTGTTCATCACAATGTTACTGGCGTTGGAAAAGGCTCCGTTCGTGAAGCTTGGATTGTCCATTACAATCATTTGCGAGGCTCCGACAGGGGGACTAGGATCAATAATCACATTAGGAAAGGATCCTGCACGAGGGCCACCGGATGGGTCAATAGGAGGATCAGTGGGTCGTGTTGAGATACCCTTTGCATGGTTGAGGGGTTTGACAGCGGGATCAGCGTTGGCGACCGCCTTGTCAGGTAGCCTGGTGGTAGTACTGAGCTTCTGGTTAGCCCGGGATCTTGTTGACTTATACCTGAACTGACCTGAGGGTGCCATCTCCACTACCATGGCCAGGAGCCTCCCTTGCCTTCCGCTTCCTGTGTAGTTTGTCTGTATAGGATTTGTAGGATTTGAATAAAGAGAGCATGGGCAGTACTCGAAGAAGATGACAATGGGGCAATTTTTAATCTTCTTGAGCTTCATGGTCAGTGCGTTGACTGATTTTTTCGCACGTCAAGACAGCTGATTAACCATGAACAGGTAAATTGGTCAAAACGTGCACAACTAACGATTCAAGTGTTATGTGTTGTAGGTGCACAAATGTGCCTGACCTGTATCGTGGAGTATCTCGAATGGATAGACCATTTAGAAATTGCACACTGTAGAGTTCAAGGAGAGAAGGATGGTGATGTGCAATACTCTCAAGGTCTTCTCACGATCGGTCAAGATTCCCACTGTTAAACTAGTCTGTGACTCGCTGTGGAAGCTGAATCGACACTTCTGAGAGTTTGTGATATGCGGAAGCCGATGTGGATTTTTACATTCGTCACTTGGACCAGAGTGTTGAGAAACCATTGTTGTCTACAACATGTGATGAGAATTACTATATATACTCCCTAGTCTGGGAGCGTCACCAATCATGCATTCATGACGCAACATGCAGCAGACTGGTTTGACGGCCTTCTATCTATTCTTCACCCTACCAACGCCTCCCACCATAGAATCATATCACACAAAAATGATCATTGAAAAGAGCTCAACCGTGTACACAGGTCC
>QFDT01001320.1:0-16833 GCA_003315915.1 Macrolepiota dolichaula
TCCATGACGAGGTTCAGGTGGGTCGGGGTTTGGAAGGCGCAGAGAAGATGAGGCGCCCACCGCGACTCGGTCTTCAAAGCTTGGAGCAGGATGTCGCGTTCGAATTGCGGAAAGCATTGCTAAACCTAAATGAGTATTCTGTCCCATGGAAAGAGATCGAGACAAACATCGCGTGTCCGCAAGGCAAACCGCTTTTCTATCGATTTGCGCACGTAGGCCTGCCCATCGAAGCGACAACTAACTACGTCGATCTTGTCGAGCGATCAACAGATGTCAACTGTAAGATAACTGGGTACATACCACGCCGTACTGCCCGAATTCAAGAGTTCCAACAATTTCGAGGTCTTTATCCTGGAAGCGTAATGACTCGACTTCGACCGTTTTGGCTGATGTATTGGTGAGGCGGAGCTTGACGTGACAAACAACCTTCTTACTCACACGTCTTCCCAATAACATTTTGACCATGTAAAAGGCGATCGAGAGCAAGGCCGTCTGCATCCTCGTCGCCTTTGCTCTTGAGCAGCACAGCGAGCTTGGCTTTGCGTTGCAGCCATGAGAGAGACATGCATCAGGTCGTCAAATATTATGAAGTGTTCAGTTAGAACAAATCAGATCACAGACGCGTGTATCGAGCTTTCACACGGTCATTCCGAAAAAGCAACCCAAAAAATGAATGTTCTTCACTGTGTATGTCCCAGGGAGGATTCGAACTTCCGGCTTCTCGGAGTAGTTATGCACCACAACGAGATGATTTGACCACTAATCGACAAGGACGATAAATTTCTTCGGCCCTAATGACAGTACAACAAAATACACGCTGAAATCGGTGATCATCGTAATTCCTCCCCTTTTTGGCTTTGGGTAAGTTTCCTCCCACCTCGAGTTCAATTATAAGCTATCAAGCTAACAATATATAGCCATTGGGGACGATTCCGGCATGTACTCTATTGTCACCACTCCCTTGTGCTGAAACTGTGCCATACCTTTGCTCGAAAATTCGGAGTCATCGTGTCGCTTCTTGAACTCGGCTCGGTCGGTCGGAGGCGAACCCTACATGCCCAGCTCTGGTCAGTCGTCACAGAAAGCCCATTCAAGCATCTAGCATCGATACCGGGTGTTGCGGGATAATTCATACATCCTCAGAGTTCTGACCAGAAATCTAGCGATTAAATCCTAATTCATAAACGAAGGAACAACCACTAAAGAGCCGCGCGAAAAGGGCAAAGTTAGGTGTGCTACTCGTGATCCATCGGTTGCGTCATCTATGCACCCATCGCGTCGGATGGGAGGTAGGCAGCAACAACCAAGGTAAAGTATTACAGAACGAATTGGATTGGGTGAGGATGCGCATACTGGAAATCTCTATAACCACTGCTATAAACTATGTACAGGATTCAAAGGTGAACCTTTCTTGGTAAGGTTAGGTGTCCACAGCTACTCCTGTTCGGCGGTTGAGTGCTTGGGTGGGAGTACCGATGATATTTCAGGACCTGTCTTGTCACATGGCCCGACCTTCCTTCGAACTGTCATTTTGAGGAAGGTCCCATGGCTACACAAGGTCTCCTTCTAGCTACAACGACCCCCCATACTCGCGCTTTTGTTTGTGTTGCTTCGGTCGCGACGGTAATGCAATGGCCGATCTGAACGAACCCAAATCTAAATTCGCAGCGGCTAAGGGCCTCCTCTCAAGCATTTCTATTGCGGCAAGGCGAATCATATCCAGGTCAAGCGCCCCAATCAATTCCACCACCGTCGCGTCTCCTGCCACCAAAAGCAATCTTACTGTTGCTCCGACTGATAACCCGCAGCCTGAATATAATAGTCAAGCTCCCGTCAACATTGTCAACCAATACGACTACGATTACGATAGGCGCCCCAGAGACATCACCAGCGACGGTGTGGATATAAATCAAGTCATATCCAGACCTCCCTCGACTGCCATTGCTCGCAACGGGTGTCCACCCGAAAATACCACCATCCACCCTATTCCTTCCTTTACCGTCATCCCTCCCGATGATCCCACTCGTCCTACATATCATACCCCTATCTCCTCTAAGGCTGCCCCAGTTCAATCTAGCACTCTTTCTCATGACAGCTTTCCTACGATTTCGCATCCCCATCCTCTGGTCACATCTCGAATGGGGAACTCGCTTGAAGCATCCGTCAATGCTTCTGGAGCTTTCGCAGGGGCCAGTGGTTGGATCGTGGAGAACTTCAATGTATATTCCCAAGAGGTTATTAGCCACGGTTCTTCGGGTAAGCCATGGATCTCTTCATTATGCCCGGTACTAAATATTACCGGCAGAGATGGAGAAGTTGCTCAAGGAGATCATCCGCGGTGCCCAGTACGATTCCTCTATTCGTGATCCTCCTCCCCAATGCCACCCAGGCACGCGGGTGAAGATGTTGGAAAGGATGCGCTCCTGGTTTTTCCATATGGACCCTAATAAATCCTTCTTGTGGATTCACGGACCTATGGGTGTTGGGAAATCAGCAGTCGTTCAAACACTTGCTGAGACCCTTGCTGCCCACAACCGCCTTGGCGCAACGCTTTTCTTTTCCAGACCAAACAATCGCAGCGATCCCAAGCGTGTTTTCATCACCATTGCCTACCAACTCGCTGTCAGAATCCCTTCCTATCGTGCCTTCATTATTGAACAGATTGCTTTGGACCCAGAAATTTTCGATAAAGGGATGAGAGAACAATTCAAAATTTTTATAGTTGCGCCTTTCGTTCATAGGGGGATTGGGCGGGGAAGGGAGGCATTGGGAATTCTGCTGGATGGACTAGATGAATGCGAAGGCCAGGGTCCACAGCGCGATATCATCCGGCTCATCAGCGCCCTCGTTCGTGACTACCCAGATGTTCCGCTCGCCTGGGTCATCTCGAGTCGACCTGAACCAAATATATCTTTAACATTCCGCGAGCCTGCCATTATGGCCAGTCACTGGCAGGAGTACATCCCAGTTGATTCTACTGAGGCATGCCAGGACGTCGAACGTTTCCTTGCCGCCCGTTTTGACGCTATACGGGCGCGTTTTCCATATGTTTCTCCACACTGGCCGAGTGAGATACAACGCCTCAAACTCTCGAGCTCCTCGTCTGGTCTTTTCGTCTTCGCACAAGTTGCTACCCGCTTCATCAGTGATGAAGACCACGCCGACCCGGAATCCCGGCTCGATGTTGTCTTGTCTGTCATCGACAACTCTCAGGTCATGGAATCTGAAGACCAACCGTTTGCGATTCTGGATGCTCTATATACGCATGTCCTCCTGTCTATTCCTCGACGGTCGTGGCCCACTGCTAAACAAGTCCTCGGTCACGTTCTCTGTCAGAAGCATCTCTCTGGCCACGTCAATTTGAATAATCTCAAGGCCTTTTCCAGGGTTTATAATCTTGAACTGAACACGATCTATGCTTCCCTTCATAAACTCCACTCCGTGCTTGTCATCCCACCTCCTGAGAACGCCGAAAACAATTCCGTCACCTTCATCCATACTTCCTTTGCCGATTTCCTGGGAAATTTAACACGTTCCGGAGATCTCTTTATCAAGCCCCTTAAAGCTGCTGACGAATTTCTTGAACAATGCTTTAACGCCATGCATGATATAGTTCAAGAAATGTCTCCGGGTATGTATCTATATGTGTATTGTTCGAAAATAAAGGGCTTAAGGCTTTTGTTCTAGGTGCCGGCAGTCATCAGCAATATCGTTCAATGGATGCTTTGAGAAAGGGGAAAGACTCGTATGAGTCGGATTTTCTTGATCAGTTGCAACACGCTGTTTTCACACTATTGATGTTGGATTTAATTCTCAGTGAAATCAAGGGATATTCACAGGATCTCCAGTCGAGATGTCTCACCATCCTAGGTCAAGTCAACACCACCCAGTTATACACATTCTATATTCCGGCTCATCACTGTGATCGCTTTTGGTCTTGGTTGAACCATTTCTGGAAGGTATATCCGATCTACAACATTTTTTTTATCTCATTATTGTCCTTACTACAGAAATATCGGGAAGAAATCGAAAGTAGGGGACTGGTGAAAGAGGCTTTATTCAGGGACCTTGCTTTCGATCATCTGAACTGCGGATCAAGCCGTCCTACTTGTGTCAAGAGAACGGGGATTGCTAGTGCAATAATCTTGATGGTAAGTTATAGAGTATCAAATTATCTACTGAATTCATAGGCTTTACATTTATAGCCTTATTCTCCTGAGAAACTAGATCAGTATATCCTTGGGTTGAAATCTCTTCAGCAAAAGCAACCAAATTTGACGGTGCTGGTATGTGGGAGCACGCCAGAAAAGAGAAGTGCTTTCTGGCATTACAAAATTGCGGATGGCGACCTTTATTACTGCATTCCATATCCATTTGAGATCGATTTCGTGCCGAGATGTACACTATATACAGCATCAAATCATTACTACTTGCCACTCGCCGATTATATTCGAGAGCGTCTCAGCGTCTCGACAGTTTATATGTTGTACATGTAGTCACAATGGGATGGTCCAAAGTGTGAAATCATAGCTTTCTGCTCATTGATCTCCCTCGGTAACACATGTCACCTAGAATTATGGAAGGAAAGTTCCCCCGCGTCATTGAATCAAGATGCTCCAATATCTTACAACACATAGACAATCAACAACCAAGACGGCGAAAGAAATTGTCAAAACTAAATAATTCATTCTAGGTGACCACCAACTTCTATGTGATGTTCAAGTTCCTGTCCCAACAATTCAGCTTAGTCTGTCAGAATGACAATGACGGACGTACCTCTTTTGCAAAGAACATAGCATCGCAAGGTTTCTTTCCATCCTTCCGCCAACGGCAGCGGTAAACCTGCATTTCATCATGTACAGGCACTTTGTCTTGCACATCCGCCCCCACATCACCCACCATCCCATCCGCGCCCTCATCTGTGCTCGTGCCTCCACCCACACCCACACTTGTGGCCCTCTCCACCTCGTCCCCATTTTTAACGATACCCCCTTGTATATGCCCTCTCAATCTTTCAACCTCTTCCCTCAGTTGCTCCATCTCCTTCTTCACGCTCATCATCTCCTCATCCACCCTCTTCTTCTCGCTTCTCAATCCCTCGTTATCCTTATCTTTCATAGTAAGCTGTCTCTCAAACATATCAATCATTTCCCTCGCTCCCTCCAACCTTGCCTCCATTTCAGGGTGCTCCGCTGCCTTCCGTCGTATTTCTTCATCCTGCGTACGCTGGGCTTGTTCCACGACAAAAGTCGCGATACGTTTGTGATAATTCATTTCGTCCTCCAATTGCTTTACGCGCATTTCAAACGTAGCGCGGATCGCTTGCAGGCCAGTCTGCACCTGCCCTTCGCTAATCTCAGCTCTTGATTGGAGGTCCTTATTCTCTGCTTGAAGTTCCCCGACGAATGCACTCTGCGTGCCATACAAATCCCGGAAGAAATTCACATCTTTCTCGGCTTGTACAGTGCGTTTAAGGAGGGAAGTGTTTTCGTTTTGCAAAGAAAGTGAAGAATTTTGGAGCGTGGTATAAGACGCCTGTAGGTCTTGAGTGAGCTTTTCAAGACGCGAAATTTCTTCGGATTTTTTATTGAGAAGCGCCATTGCGGAATCTAGGTTTTGTTCATGATTATCCTGTACGGTGCATGGGATAGACATCAGCTATCTGAGAGTTTAAGGGGCAGGTCTACCTGAAAAAGACGTACCTGTGATGCGAGTAGCGGTATAAGCACTAATGGACGTGTTGGGGATATCGTGGCTGGTATTTCGAGTGAACTGTCCAACGAGTGACTAGACGGAGGGAGCTTGTTCGGAGAGAGCTGAGAGGAGTCTTGAGGTAGACTTGCTTCGTCTCCCGATTGTGTCTCCAGTATCGGCCCTGACGACTGTATGGTAACATGTTACCATTCTGACGTCTGTGGAATGTATATATGTAGAATGACCCACCTTAGGAGGTGCTACTTCCAGAGAATTAATAGTACCAACCATCTCTTCGTCGCCACCACTCTGTTGCTGTTGCTGCGAACCCGCGATGTCAAGCACAACGGGATGCACCCAACTTCCATTGATATCTGGCATCGATCGTTGTTGTTCGAGATCCATCAATAGATCCTGTGTACTCTCTTCTTCTTCTTGTCTGAGGAGTAAATTTTGCTGTTGGACACTGACAGTACCGCTGCTCGTAGCCTCTGTCCTAGTCGATGCACCCAGTCTTTGTTCCCGCCTGTTCTCACCCAAGCCACCTTCATAATCTACAAAAGAATCCGCAAATTCCTCCAACGCAGAATGTTCAGCCTCTTCTTCATCCGTGTTCGCGTCCACATCCCCAGATACCTTCTCTTGGACCCCGACTTTCTCGATGAGGCTTGCTAACGATACTTTCGTTTGCGCTTGTGTAGGCGGTCCACCATTATCACCCTCATTTCCAATGAGTTTTGCGCGTTCAGCCATTGCGACACCCTTCTTCAAGACGTCCGTTGCTGCAGGCGGGATAGACAAACTTCCATCACCTGTGCCCCCAGAATCTTGGGACGACTCGAATAACTCTTGTGGCGCCCGGGATTGTTTCGCCCCCCTAGAAGCAGTTTTATCAGGAGAGTCAAACTGTTCAATCGTATCCTCGTCCTCATGATCATATGTATCAGTACTCTCGATAGTAGACGGTAGGGTTGAGAATTTAGATGGGGATATCTGTGGGATTGGATGGAAATTCTTTGGGCCTGGAAGAGGGCTCGCAGGTTTATCAGCGGGAGAAAGTGGGCGACGTGATTCTAAAATATCAACATCTGGTATATTCCGCTTCGAGCCCGGGGTACGGGGTTTCATTCGTATAGCGAACGAATCGCTCCTCGACAATGTCAGATGATCACTTGACGTGTGAGAGTTTATCTTGGACCTTGACGGTGTTGGTTTCGGGGGTATTACACCTTGGTCAAGTTCCTGAGATTCTTCTGCTTCCGTCTCCGGGACGATTTCCGCTACTGCTTTTGCGTTCGTTTTGCCATTGCCTCTGAGAGCTGAGTGGGGTGAAGGTGGCGGTGAAGGAGTGGGAGAAGCAGTAGGAGGTTGGAGGAAGAAAGTTGGTTTGAGGTGTACTTGTGCTCGTCCCGTTGGGGGTGTATTTGGTGAAATGAGATGATCGGCATATTCGAGAGCACTATCATAGTCGTCGTCTCGTTCCTTTGAGGAGGAACCACTCTGAGAAATTTTTTGTTTCACATCATGGGGAGAAGAGATAGGTTGAGGTGAAGGTGAAGGATTAGAAGATGTGATGGAGGGGGAGTGGGCAACTGCTAAGGGAGGAGGTACAAGAGGTGAAGGAGAACAAGGGGATAATGAAGATGATGATGAAGATGGAATAGATTGTTTGGTCGCTTTTACGGAGATCGATAAGCGATGGTTTGATGCACGAGATAAAGCCTCAAGAGGACGTGAAGGAGAAATAGTTCGCATAGGCCGGCGTCTGGGGGGAGGAGTCGAGGGTTGAGAGTTATCAGAAGATCCTGACGGTTCCGCCCGTTTGAGCTTCTTGGTAGTACCGTTGCGCGGTCTGCTCGACTGTCGTGCTGTGATGGCATCTTCGTCAGCTGCTGGTTCACGTTGAGTGGGTCGCTTGGTGCCCGAACGCGGACCAGACCATGAGATAGAGGGCGTTGATTTGGATATTGATTTTATAGATTTGTTCGGTGAGGACATTGTCTGGGGAAGTTCCTCATCCGAATTGGTACCATGGATGGTCTTCGAAGCTTTGAACGATTGTTTCTCAGGCTTCACAGAGACGGGTTTAGGCCTATTGTCGGTTGATTCCTCGTCCTCCTCGGTTCGTGGGTTGGGCTCGGCCCTGGAGGTAGATGTAGACGACGTCGCTGGTGCGATTTTCCGTTTCTTCCGCGGGCGCGTAGCCGATACGCCACCTTCCGCGCCATACTCTGGACTCTGGATACGTTCGTCGTTCTTTCTCTTCACTCCAGTGGCCACATGTCTGGGCTTGGCCGAGCCAGAGGCCGTAGAGCGTGTGAATGTTGCGGAAGAGGTTGCGGAGACCTTAGAAGACGTTGACGCGTGACTCTCCACTATGTAACGAGTGAGCGTGAACTCATCATACTCTGAACATGACCCATACATTTCCCGCTTGAGTTGATCTTCCGCTTTTTCTTCTTCTCCGCTTTCTTGCGCCTCCAGTTCAGCACTAACGGATCCGTACAATCTTCCTTCGGTACCCAGTCTAGCGGCCATGGCTTGCCAGTTTCGGGATTTACACCTGCCCATCGTACCCGGTATTGGTTCTTCCTCTCGGCGACGATCTCAAGCACCTCCCATAGTGTTTGGCTATCGTCTTCACGGGACACAAAGCGCGTTTCGAGTGAAGAGACTTCGAGTTCGGATGTCTCGTCGCCGTCGTGGTTTTTGCCTCGGGCCATTGGAGTCAACAATGTTTACTTACACGCATCAACTCTTGCCGGTTTCAATCATATTACCTAATCATGTTCCCGCAGAAGGACTGGCTGCACTGATCTCACATCTATCTTCATATCTATCTTTATGAAGAGTCCATGGATCTCTCCAAAGATCCAAAAAATTTTATTGGTCCCAGGAGTAATTTATATGTACGAAGTACCGGGCAGTCATGTCATATAACATGATAACGTTAAATGATCTCGACAGGCTGAAAAAAAAACCAAACATATTTCTTTATGCTTTAGCTAGAGACAAGAGGAATTTGCGAACCAAGTACAGCGATACAGGAGTTCCGTGGACCCTACTATACGTTTGTATACTAGTCGTTGGCAGTGGGCACCAAGAGCCCTGCTGTAGGCACATATCGTTCACTTGCATCTGTGAAATTATGGTCCTTGTCGATTAGTGGTTAAATCATCTCGTTGTGGTTTACCTGCTCCGAGAAGCCGGAAGTTCGAATCCTCCCTGGGACAATTATTTTATATTGACTTTTGACATAATTTTGGGTCAAAGTGTGAAATTCACTTGTAAGCCAACACTCTTCCATGACTGAAAGTAGCGAAAAATCGCACTTTGACAGAGTTCGCAAGCTCGCCCTTAGCGGTATTTCTTAAAATGTATTGTTTCGTAAGGGTGCATAAAATACACTCGTTACGAACTGGCTAGGACTCAGCCTAACGGAAGCAGAATGAATGGAACTTCGCTCCAGTTGTATACGTGCATCTCAATCGACCACAAACAAAAAGATCATTAGTGTCACACACAATTTCCAAACAAGAAGTCGGTCATGGCTTTTTGATTGCCGTTGACTACGGTAATTCCTTTACTGCAGACGCAACGGAATGATATTCTTTTCATTCTGCACCATGGTTAGAGGTCCGAATGGCTCATTGCTTAAGGGCAACAATAGTTGACTGAGTGAAGGATTATAAATAGTGCAGATCCTACGACTCAGGGACTAGAAGCACACTGTTAGAACTGATGACACTCAGAGGTCAACGATCGAATAGATGTACATTTAATGGAAAACAATGATATAGGTTTTTAGAGTTATCAGAGAACAGGACCGTTACAATTCCAGAAATCGGCCAAGCCGAGTCATGTAATAATACAATGCTAGCAGATGTGTGAAGCCTAGCAGAAAGGGAATGGGGTACAAATCAGAGGACTCATCGAAATCACAACGTTCAGCCTTAGC
Organism: Macrolepiota dolichaula; assembly: GCA_003315915.1. Lineage (NCBI taxonomy): Eukaryota > Fungi > Basidiomycota > Agaricomycetes > Agaricales > Agaricaceae > Macrolepiota > Macrolepiota dolichaula. The sequence goes on from QFDT01001320.1 coordinate 9,653, forward strand.
GAACGCCAACGAGTTTCGTTCTGCGGGGGGCGGTTTTAATCGCGACGGCGTTTAGCATGGGTGGGGGGAGTGGTGGGGGACAATTCATCCCTGGTACGTTTCATTGACGAAGGAGCAATTTGCACCCGGAGCGGATTGGGTGGAGGTGGCAACATCCGGCCCCGCACATCAGCTCGCTCTGATGCCTCAGCACGGGCCGCCTCTGCTTTCTTTGCCTTTCTCTCCTCGAGGACTTGAAGTTGTTGTTTCATTTTGGCTAATTCTGCGTTCAGTGACTGCCTATCATCTGAGGCCGTCTCGGCGGCTGGTTCCCCACAACAAAGCGAAGTAGAAGTTCCGTAAGTTAAGTTTATCATTAGGGAATTGCATAGACGGAAGGCTCACAATATGAAACCTCAAGTATGACATAAATTCGATCGATGTTCCCAAGCCGAAGCTTAAGCTTGTACGGATATTTGGGAGAATCTATCCCGGGAATGAATGTTGCAAGATAGCGAACAGGGGACTCGGGTGAAACGGTCATATTTATAGGGGTGTATTCTGCGGGAATCTCGTCCACAAGGGAAATAAGAGACCGAGTGACAGCATTTCCCTTGTCATACCCCGAAAATCAGTACGTAGTCCACCTAACAGTGGGAATCACTCACAAGAGAATAAAACCACAGGAGGAACTCCTCAAAAGCAATTTGTGGATGCCTTAGACAGGTGAAGTCGAAATCCTCGAGTCGACTGATCAGACCTGGAACGTATGCTCCTGATACCTTACAGCATGCCTTCCATACGGTGGACTCGGAAAACTGGCGCAGAGAAACACGTGGAAGGTATTCAAAGAGGACACTGGGCCGAAGTGTCGAACCAGCTGTAACAAGTTAATTACAAATGCGCGTGATTCGGGCGAGGGCTTACTTGGAACGATGTCTTCCATCAAGTCAAGGGAGTGAAGAGCCACATCAGAATGCACAGCTCCCTCTTTCAAAGCGAAATTACCACAGCGATTGGGGTCTTTGAGGAAATCGGAGAACGAAGCATGATAAACACGGAGTGTTGAGTTGGTATCGTCCGAGGGTACGTAGATGACTGAGTGCAATTGCTGGAGTGCCCGATAAAAATCGGCTAGGTCAAGATTGAGGAACTTTGCTTGGTCTTCGGTAGCGAGCCGGGGAGAATAGAGAATCAGGAGCCCAAGAATTCGCATGGTTGTGGGGAGGACGTCAGCAGGGACATCAGTGAGGATCTTGCGATACAAAAGATCGAGAGCATGTAGTGGATTTATCGCACCAACAGTGCCACCACCTCCGAGGAACGTCATGCAGACTTGTAACTGGCCTTGTGGGTTACTGTATTGCTCGTCGCCGATGAACCGCAGCAAGAAAGCGGCGAAACCAAGATGACCGGATGCTGCGACGGCAATCTGACGTAGACTGTCCTCCGGTGGCCAAGTGGAGGGCAAGCGATCCTGGTATTTCTTGCGTATGTTCTCCAGCTCATCCCTAAGGAGATGCCGAACGTCATTTTGAGCCTCCTTGTCATCAACTTCGAGCTCCTCGCGTTTGCACGTGGTATGGAAGTCGGGGTTGGACAGCATGGACTTGAGATGCCACTCTGGACGACTGGTGATCAACCAAAATACTGGGAATTGGCTCACTTGCCGACTGTGGGTGCTGATAAGGTCGACGAATTCGCACTGGGCTTGCTTGTCCTTGCACTCGTCCAGGCCATCAAGGATAATTAAAAACGGTTCTGAAATAGTCTGCGGATGTTGGGTCATGAGGATGTGGAATGGCTGGATGATAAGTTCCCTGAATTGTGTTCGGATGTTTTTTTTGAGAATCAAGGGATCATCCGCAAGGCGCTGGGTGACGATATACTTGAACTGGTGATGTCTTGTCGCGAGTTGATAGGCGAGAGTAGGGATGACACAGCCTGGTTCGTCAAACTGATTCGGTCGGGAGAAGAAAAAAGTAGCGCCCAAACGTTCAGCGTCTTGGAAAAATTCTGCTATGGTCTGAGCCACTGCAGATTTTCCGACTGCGGGGGGGCCATACATCCAAAGCATCCTCCCTCGGCTGTCTTTTCCCATTCCCCACTCGACAATACGGCGTCTCAAATTTTTACGGGTGTCCGGATGGCACAGTGGAGGGTAGCTCCGATCCGATGAATCATGGATTGCACCTGACATCGCTGTCTTCGCTAGGCGCTTGAGTACTAGGATGGGGTAAATTCATGCCAAAAGAAGCAGGAGGTGGAGACATGCCAGCTGTCCCTTCGTTAATGGATTGAGATATCATTGTTGGATTGTTAATCGTGAACCCGTGAGCATTCGTGAAGAGTCCACCAACACTGCCTCCCGGTTCAACTGTCGCCAATGCTGTGTCAGTGGAGTCCTAGATATTTAATTAGAATCCTGACCAGTATGAGCATCTCCAGACATCTTGGCGACTTGATCAGTGCCAACGCTTGGCGATAAAATTTGTGAGGATTGCCCTTTTGCAGGGCTGACTGCTGTCGACGTCTGGCTCGAATTGGGTATATGGATCGAATCTTCGACCAACGGCTTTCTGTCTGAAAAGCGTGCTACAATGACTCTGAAAGTTTCGAGCACAGGCATGGTGATGGAGACAGAGTGAGTGGTAGGCAACAAAAGACAATGTGAAATCTCCAGTAAGCCGGTAGACGCTCATCGTCAACGTGATCTTGCCATACGAATTGTACGTCATTGTCCTCAGCCTCTTGTACTTTATTTGATCGTCTATAGTTAGCTGCATTGCAACAACCCTCTACATATGTATCACTACGAATGAGTTTTCAATTTTCAAACCCAATATCAACACCGAACGTCTACTTGGTGAAGGGTGAACAGCTCCACACCTTCTCCCACGCGAATCAACCGAGTGCGCTCATCTGCGGGCGTCTGGCCTAGTGTATACAATGTAAATAGCGCTGATGCTGGCATGCTTCCGAAAACGTTGTCTGGCACATAGCCCCTCGGCGGAAAAAGAACAATGTAGCGAAGATGCCGCCGGCTGGTCTATCTGTTGTTAATGTTGGTGCGCATAGCCCCTGCCCATTCGGATGTAATGTATCAGCTGTTCGCTACGAACTCCGGTATGACATGCTTGGAGAACACTGAATACATATATGGTTCTATGGTCATCAGATGAAGGTAAATGGTCCCGATGAGGTAGCAATCAGCAAGTTCTCATTTCTTTGCTGTGCTTGGAGTGACTCGATCTTGAGAAGGTCGGAAGTATTTTGTGGTGCAGCATATCATGGAAGGAAATTTGATATGCTCCATCTTTGCCCGTTCTTTTCATGTCCCAGATTATATTGATCAAATGGAAGAGTGCGCCTATTAACAGCCCTCTGTCAATTCCAAGGGGTAATAGGCCTGCTGCATGATTGGTCCCACCATTCAAGACTCGGATATGTAGGTGTTTGCTCACCCCCCATGTTTCTGGCACAGCATTCTTGTCCTTGTCTGGCGACACCTATGACATACGACACTAGCTATCCATTTCGTTCTCGCAGATCGGTGACTCATTCACCTAATTGGTTTTCAATCGTCATCCACTCGTTTCCCCACCATTACCCACCAAACAACCAAGCTACCCGTGCGATCGCCCTGTCTCACTCGGGCCCAAAATTTCTATCACCCTGTACCCTAAGTATATTGATCACAAGTAGACAATTACATCCTGTCCCCTACAACTACCATAGCCATCGTTTAACTAAAGCAAGAGCCTGTCAACCTGAGCACAAATCCACCGCAGCACACACCCGGATCCCACCTATCAGTTTCCTCTGGTGAATAAGCATCACCTATTTCGGATGTTCCATTTTGGCCATCGAGCCCGTAAAAAATCCCGTGTCGATCACCCTGTTCATAACAGAAGGCTAGAATCAAATTGCACCGCTAGGTAGTTCTCCATTTGATCTACTACGCTATCACAGCTTGGAACCAGCCGACATCGTACAGACCGTTTTCAACCACCTAGACAGCCAGACAAATCAATCTCCAAGTTTGAGCACATATGGAGGAGACTAATCCCAAGCACTAAACCATCAATCATTGCCAGTTTTCCCCATGGTGGAGGTTCTCACCTCCGGAGATCTCACCAGCACCTTCTCTGAGGTATTCAGTAATGAAACCGAGCCATGATCATTTCACCTCCCTGGTACTCCCTTTTCGGGGCTATCAATTATTTACGCCATGGTATGTGCTACTGGAGCATGATATATTTGTATGACGATACGAATGGAATCTCACAGCGGCTTTTGGCTTTTTATTACATCAGTACATCACCCATGCACAGGAATCAGTAAGCAGAACCTGCTGGACGTCCACAACCCTGAAACACGATTTTCAAAATTATCCTTTCTCCAATATTCACACACGTGTGTTTATTGGAGATACACTACCACAGGCGTGTGGGGCATTGGCTAACCGCTAACTTAGAAAATATCGCACAATGAATTGATCTGTGTCACGTACAATCATCTTGGACAACGAAGGGAGCAGTTTCGGCGATTTCCCCTATAGTGTCGCCAAGGCGGATGATGAGGGGAACACCTGAAAGACATGAGCAATTTTCAAGAATCGACAGAAGGTTTTAGGGCTCACCTGCAGGTTGTGCCAACCAGGTGAACGAAGTACCTTGTTGCAAACCAAGATCAGCGACCGGGGGACCGCTCAGATCATTAGCGGATAGAATGCTGAATCATTGAGGATACAGTCACATGAAACACTACCGAAAGTGTACTTACTCCTGCAAGTCCCGAGTGGAATATGAATAGGTTCCCGATCAGTGATTGCAACCAAGATAACGTCGCGAGAGACACGAACTAATTGATAGGGCGCTGTGCGAGGTCTATATCAGAAGAATAATCTAGGAACATAGAGAATGTTACGCACGGGTTCCTCCGGACCAAGTGATTAGAGTGGGTTGGCAGAGGAAGGCGCTTGCACTGCCGAGGCGAGTTCAAGTCAGAAGTAGGAATTGATGGAAGGATATGAGATTATACGGGGTGTTGACTATCAATGGCCGTGCGAGGGCGCTTACGGCCAGGGCAAGAGAAATCAATAAAGCTTTCATGGCGATTGTTATTAGGAAAGGGTTGAGAGGGGCAAATCGCCGGCGCAGAGGACTACGGGTGAATATGTATCTATTGAGCTTATATTCAGCTTCAAGCGCTTCTACGGGCGCTTCCCGAGATCTCCGGCACCAGCATGGCAAGGGCATCTTTGCCCTTGTGGAAAATCCTCCAGATCAGGTGACTCAAACATATTCACACAAATAAGAAGAACGTGGAATTCGCGAGATGCTACTTGTTGAAGCGAGGTGGGAGGACGTACAAGCAACAGGCTGAAAAGCAGGATTAAACAAGTCCGCGTCGCGCCGAGAACAAACACCTATTGTTCCTACTAATACGAAACGTTGCTAACACAACCCATGGCTTAAGGTCCTGTAGTATGCAATAAAGCTCGACCACACTATGAAATGCCCAATATTCCGCCGAGCAGCTCCTTCTGACCCACATCTTAGACCTTAATCTTCGCGCTCAGACACCTGGTATCTTAAAATAATCAGAAAATGGAACAGTAGCATGGATCCCCTTCTCCCTGCTTGTTGTGATATGTCGCCGCTATTCAATCTAACCGTTCTCTTGCCGTGATTATTTAGTAATTACGGTTGATTTACAGCTAAATTAAGGTTGCGGGCACATCGCCGCCCCGAAACGTAAGATGTTCTATTCTTCTCCATGTTCTGTGACCACTTCGCTACGAAGGAATTGGTCTGTGCCACTGGGCGGTGATGCGGGGTATGGGAAAATCGTATGTTTTGAATTCCTGTGCCGCTCTCACCCGGGAGCTTCGAAGCAAGTATAACAGATTCGATCGTATGTTATTATACTCTTATGAAACTTGAATCCCACTCGACTCTCTTATTCCATCTCTCAAGTATACCTATCCCTACTCTAGTAAAAGTCCTGATATAGAATGGATATATATCCCTATCCAGGGACGAAGGGTTGATTATGCATTACACTCAGAGCAGATTCAAGCTTCGGACGCCGTTGGCGGTATTTTTGGCGAGTGAAGTACAGGAAGTTCTTGAAAAGGTTACAAATAGATACATTTGAATGTCAGGATTCCTAGCGTCGAATGCTGCCACAAGGGCGCGGCTCATACTAATTCCTGGGATAAGTCATAACTCACCTAATTGTACGCTCAATGGATTTTAGTCGTGGGTGGAATTGTGGCCCCGATCCTTGCCGGGTCACCAAGAACAAACATACACTGCAGAAGATATAATCCGTCACAAAAAATCAGGGCGCGTATCCAGGTTCGATATGCCGGAAGTTCTGGTGGAGCTGAGAACCTGCCGTTTGATGCCGCTGGGTCTATTTGGTTTTCGTTTCTGAACTAGTTTCACAAACTCGTAGCTTAGTACGAATTCAACTACTTGGCTTCACGTTTTACTATACGCTGGTGGTAATTCTTCCAGTGAGCTCCGCTCTTCCAATATCCTGATACCACTATCTGCGTGCTGTAAAATCTTCCTCTCATCCAAATCTTTAGTCATATCACTGCGATCGACCAGGTCGGTCATGGTGGCTGCAACAGCAGGCCCATCGCTTTGTCCATAATCGTCTCCATGCCAGCTCAACCGAACTCCCTTCTCGACAATTGATGCTTGATAGACACCAGGTCGATCCCGAGTATCGTCCCTTCCCTCCACAATGATGCCCAATGATGCCTGCGGAGAAATAGGGACCGGTCCATCTCCCAGTGTCTGGTTCTTCCACCCCACGGATGAGCACGAGAGGCTAATGCTAGCTCGACCGTCCTGAGTTATCGAGGGTCTAGGTGAGTGCGAACTCATGTACGCAGGTTCTGCCCTGGAAAATGGTTTTTCGAGAGCTAAGCACTCTTGAGGATCCGTATTCACCAGGGCTGATACAGTGGAGGCTGGGTGTGAAGAACCGCTCGTTGAGGCCAGAGCAACATGACTTTCATGAACAGCATCTGGCGATCGGGTAAGTTCGCCGGCATATAATGAACTGGAAAGCTCGGGGACGAGTGGTCCAGTCCTTGGGTTCCCTTGGCTCCCTTCCGAAACCCCTGTAGACATATATTTGTCAGTAATTATATTGATTGATTAGGGAGATACGGTCATAAC